>JAWWEN010001732.1:0-33295 GCA_035582955.1 Sycophila texana | reverse complement strand
ACCCAAGCACTTATCGCCTTGAATAATTTAACAAAGAAAGCGAACGGAAGTGCGTACACGAAGATCGACCGTAGAAAGAGAGCAAAATAAAACTGTAATTACTTTGAAAGGACGAAAGGCGAGCGGCGTCGCCGGAACGACCGATTTGCACAATTCACAGGCGCCCGCGGAAAAAGCTCGGCTCGTGTCCCGCCCGCTTTGTTCGCCGGCCGCCACTGTCTCTCAGGCCGGTGCGCGCGTCGTTATTTCGATGGGCCAGGCGCGCGTTTACTCTCCCTCTTTCTCGATTTCAATGGCCTCTCCAGGCCTTAATCGACGGCTTAACGAGTTCGGATTGGTGTTTTGCTTTCGGCCTCCCGAGCTCTCCTCTATTTTTCACCATCATCGAGTAACGACCCTTTCAGCCGTGCACTAAAGCGCCCGCGCATTTTTTAAGGGTTTCTACCGAACGCGCACGACCACTGGGCTCTCGAACGCTTTTGCTGCGTTTCGTTTAACTCAAAACTCGAGAAGGATTAAGGGGGCGCTCGTGGAATCGTGGCTTGAAAAATTCAATTTGGGGCCGAAATTGAATGTTTAGAGGCGCGTTTAGTTTCGAGGCTATTAAGTCTAGAGCCGCGTAGTTCGAGGAGGTGCTTCGGAGAAGCGAGGCGTGGATGGGTGCTTACTGCAGGTATTTTAGGAAACGCGTTGTGCCTCGCTACTCACAGTAATTTGATTATTCAATGTGAATTAATATTTCGTAAAGAACAAAACAAAATAATGACAATCCCGAAAAAAATTATATAATCGCGTGGAATCTTTTTTAAAAGATCCACTTGAAAATTAACAGAGTCCCCCAACTTTTTTAATATTCAAATCATCCACCGGAGTTCAAAGCGAAAACTTTTCACTGGCAAAGATAAAGGTCTGCATAAAAGTCTTTTTCGAGCTTGCGATTTATACATGCAAAGTGAAATTCATCTCGCCTCGTCAAAGAGAAAGTGTGCGCAAGGCACAATTGCAAGGAAAAGAGAACTAATTGAAGTGAAAAAAAAAATATATAAGAATGTAAAAAAACATAAACAAGAAACTAGTCATCGCTCCAAGCAAAAATCGTGATATCTAACCACCGCGGAATCGTTCCAGCTGGCTTTATAATTTTCTCGAGCAGCGTCTCTCAAGCATGGCGCGGACGAACATCTCGAGGCTCCTCAAGAGCCGACGATTGCACGCACGGCACATTCAATTAGCTACTATAAGCCCGCACATGAAAATTCGCGTCCTTAATTAAGGCAGCCTAAGGGAAGGAGGGGGGTAAGTCCAAGGCCGGGGGCGGTCCGTCGCCGCAGCCGCCTCGTTTAAAAGTGCAGCAAGGCGAGCCCCCTCAGCGCGTCCTTTCGCTCAGGTAAAGTAGGTCGGAGTTCAAGGTGCGCCCGGCGGGAGCTCGCTGCGGTGCGCACGAGCCCCGCGAGCTTCTTAAAGGCCGACTCGTTATTCCCGACCAGACGGGCCCATTAGCGAGAGATGCGCATGCCAAGCGGCTTGACGGATTTGGCTTTGTGCGAGTGCGGAAGCCCGAAGGAGGCTACCGCTTCTTGCCTCGCGGGGGTATAAGCGCGCTCGATGGTTTTGCTGATGCAGATTGCAGCTGAGAAGGTGCGGAGATGTAAGTTGAGGTCGTGTATTTGTTTTTCGGCGGCGTTGTTTAATGGCAGCGTTGAATCGAACGGGACGCTGTAATCGTCTGACGGATACGACACTTATCTACTTGTTTACGAATTCAGTACGTTTAAGGAGGCTCAGGCTCTTTGCGGATTTTATTTTCTTGGGGTTTAGTTTTGTAGCGTAGGTTCTTTTGTAACTGAAGACTGTTACATTTTTTATTATATTACTGGTCATTATTTTTCATTGAGGAGTATCCGCATTAGTACAATAAAATAAACGGACAATTGTAATTTACAGTTTTTTCACATTACTATTTTAACACAGTTAAAAAATATTATTACGCTTACAAAACTATATTTATTTATTCAGAAAATAAATCCAACGTAAGACATCGTATCGAGTTAGATGTCGATGTACTTGCAAGTAGAAACATCCCAATAGAGTCAGACATCAGAATCTCGAGAAAATTCCGTGCATATAAATCTTCTTTTTCCAATTTCTCGGATGTTTTCTTTTAAACTCGTCAAGAATGTATAAAAAAAAAGTAAAAAATTCTTTAAAAAAAAAATAATAAAGTCGCACCCGGCAGTAAAGTAGCTCATTTGCGAAACCGAGAAAGAAAAACATCGAAAGTTCCGAATGCAGTGCCAGATGAAAAATGCAGAAACAACCAGCAGCTACACCTCCATTCGAAAGTAGAAAAGAACGAGAAATAAGGCATTCCAAAGGGCGCACGCGACGTACCGGCAGCATGCCAGAGCGCCGTCGCTCGCCCGGAGGGGCTTTATAGAGCGTCGCCTCACGCGCGAGCACACCATTTTGCTCGAGTCGCCGGCGTACGTGAGAAAATCCGCCTCTCCACCCGCGGCCCTTTTGAAACCCCGCCGGTAACGAATCCCGCCCGATCCTTTGAGATCCTTAGCCGCCGCCGTCGCTTCCCCTCGCGCCCCCCTCCCGGCCCCTGCGGATGATTGGATTTCGGGACCGCCTCGCGAAGGAATCGAATAATAAGCACCGAGAGCCGGGCTCGTTCTCATGCGGGGCGCGCACCCCGCGCAAAGCGCCAGACGAGCGCCGGCGAAATTACTCTCCCGACGAAGTTTTCTCCTCTGTTTTCGGGGCATCAAAGGGATCGCCCTCGAAATTCGAGAAGGAGAGCTCGTAATTCATCGCGTTTTTGTGCCCGTGAATCTCACGATGAACCAGTTGACGCTCGTGCCGAGAGTAGCTTCGAATTGCATAATTTTACCTGCTTGTTTTGCTTTTTCAATGTGTTTACATATTACTGTCGTACTTGGGGAAAATTTTCTGGTAAAAAGTACGGTGAAGCTCGCCAAAAGATTTACGTAAAAAAACTTAATGAAGGGACGGTTTGCAAGCACTGGACATTTTTACAACAATCCCTGTAATTTTTTGAGACGGTTTTTTATTTTTCATAAGTAAAGCTCCGAAATTTTTTGCAGGAAGCTTCACCGTAATTTTTAAAGAGCTTTTCTTATAAAAATTACAAAGCTTCTCCAACAGCTCAATATTTAAGTAAAAATTGCAATGATTTTCTTATAAAAATTTCCAGTGCTTATACAAATCGTCCGTCGATTACATTTTTTTACAAAATTTTTACGACGAGCTTTTGTTACTGAAATTTTAACGAGAAAATTCTCTCAGTATCATTATCCGTAAGAAAAAAGAATAATACAAGATAAAGCAAAAAAAAGAAAGAAAACAAAAGGATCTTACGCTGATGCTTTGCATATAAAGAAAATAGTGTAATTTTCCGGGAAAGCTCGCTGCCTCCGGGGAGAAGAATACGTTTATCGTCGATTCTTAAGTTATACTATCGAAAGTGCAGTCTCCCGTCGAAACTGTTACGACCCGCTCGGAATTGACTTCTCCGCTAGTACCCTGACGGATCAGCGAGTGCGCGCGACTCTTCCAGCGCCGTGATGGAGATGTGACGCGCGCGATATGGACGCGGTTAGGCGCGGCAATTTTCCCGACTCTCGAGCCGCGGGGGACATGGAAAAAAATGGGGACGCGCTCGTCCGTTTTTCCGCGGCGTCGCCACGAGGGACTTTACATTTTTATTGCCGGCTTATCGCGCGAGAATCTCGCCAGGCGCCAAAGGTGCAGGACGACGAAGCCGCCGGGAATCTATAGTTCGATCGGGGCGGTGCTCGATATAAGCAAATTACTGCGGCCCCATGTATTCCGAATTACACTCGAGCGAAATGGCCCAGATTAAGCACGCTCGAAACTCCGTCTCCTAACGCAGTATAGTAAGATAATAGGCTTGGTCAACTGCGACCGGATGCGGTTATTAAGTTTGATGGACCTTTCCCTCGCCGCCGTAAAATTATCGAGAAGAAGAATAGATGTATACTTAATACCTCACATTCGTTTAAACTGATTCATATACCAGGATGTATTTTGAATAAATTATAGTAGAGTCATTCGGATTTGGATGAAGTCAATATACACACTGAAAAAAAGATCAGTAAATACATCTATTAGTTGTTTCCACTGATATTTAATTGTTTCAACTAATATTTGGTTGAAACAAGTGAATATTAGTTAAAACAAGTAATGGTTAGTGGTGACTACTGAACTTTTTTCTCAGTGCATAAAGATGCATACGTTTAATTTATTTATTTTTTATTTTTTTTTTTTCAATAAGTACCTGAAATAAATTTTTGCAATTTAGTTAAATGCAATCTATATTCACCAAGTATCACAATTTTTAACTCAATTATTCTCATTTCTAATAAACGTAAAGAATACGAATCACTTGCACTCGGTTAATTGCCAGAATTTAAAAAAAAAAAAAAAGGAATTCTAGAAACGCCGTACCAGCCAGTATCTGATCCTACTCAGAGAAATGGCTCTCGGATACGTTGAGAGGTCTGTGCACTCAAGAACCCGACGAATCATGAAAATCGCCATTCCGCCGACGGAGGCCCCGGAGAGTGCCCCAAATCGGACACTGATACACGCGTGGTCGCACGAAGCGGCCCGATGTTCGTCGGAATTTCGAACGACCATAAATCGCTCCCCTCCACTCGGGGAATACCCAGGATCCTCCAGAGAATTACCGATCAGTCCAGGAAGTCAAACGTCGCAAGACTAAAAAAAAAAAAAAAAAACAAACAAAATTGAGCATAAGATGTTTCGAATTCTTCTCGTCGCGTAGTATAGTAAGTCGTGGAATAGCTGGACTCGTAAAGTTTGCTTTACGGCGGAAGTCGAGGCCGCCTCTTTCTCAGATTCCGTAAAACAAAGGCAAAAGTACTTTGCCTCGGTCCTGCGCATTTCCGTCTTTTCTGCAGCCGGTCGCTTGGATCGGACAGTCCAGATGCGTACGCGTCTCCAGTCTACCTCTTTAAAGCGTATCTCTGGGTTACTCTCCTTCGGTCTTTTATTTTCCCGTCGTTTACTCTTTTTTTGCGCTTAATTAAGTCGCCGCGCAACTGCGGGGTTTGCTTTGGATTTAATCTTTTTTAAATTATACGCAGAGGACGCCTCATAATGAAAAAAAGGTTAACTGGGAAAAGCTTTCCCTAACGTCGTTATAATTCTTCGCCAGTTAAACGCACCGGCTTACTCGCTGTAATAAATAAAGTGGAAAATTCCGAAACTATTAACGGAATTATGCCCGGTTTAGAAGAAGACACGACCGAGAGAGGAAACATTTTCTCAAACAATCCGGCAAAAGTTCGCGGAGCGTATACGAATTTTATAGATTAAAAAAAAAAAAAAAGTACACATACCACTCCTCAAGTAGGTCTTTGCTCGAGCGACGCGTAAAACAAATTTGTCCTTCATATAATGAGTTAGTTACGTGCGCGTAACACTACATTAAAAAGTTATTACCTTCCCGTAATCCCGTTTGCGCGTCAGCTCTTTTTTCGCGACGACAGGCGTATAATGGGACTTTTTAACGCCTTGCATATTGCAGAATGAAAAATCGCGAGGATGTCGTATCTCTCGACATTCACTTGTTTTAAAAAAGATTAACGATCACTCGTAAACGTCAATCTTCAAATTAAAATGCAACCTTCCCCTCCGAGTCTCTAGTATTGCCATTGTCAAGATAATCCGCGTATTAAATATTTGCAAAATGCGCGTATAGTGCAGCCGTCATCGCTTTCGCGTTGCATCGGGCCAATTGCCGCTGAAATAACAACAAAGCAATAAACGAACAATCGATGCGCTCGCTTGAATAATTCATGCACTAATTACTTCCGAGTCGCCTTTAATTATTGCACAATAATTGAGTAATCCGCATAGGACACAAGCGAGCACGAAAATCCGACGCGTCAACGTCCACTTTGGCGAAAATTCCGATGCCGGACTAAATAATCCTCCGGCCGTCCGTTGGCAATGCAAAGCGAATTTATGCGCGCGTCGTTACGGTACGCGCCGCACGCTCCGACCCTTTAAAATCGCTCGGCAAAACACATCGGTCGTCGAGTTGCCTCGTCTGCTGTTGGCACTCGGCCAGGCGACTCTCGCGCCGCTTTGTCTCGGCCCGCGGTGGGATCCTGCGTCCGGGGGGATGCTCCGCGCGGCGTTTTTCAAGGCTTCGAGGGCCGGGCACTTGGCTCATGAATTATACGAGCGCCGCCGATGCCGAGCACGTGCCGGCGCTTGTAGACTCTCAGCCTGCACGTCGCTCGATCATTTTTATCGTCGCGATGCTCTTCTGCGAGTTTAAAAGCGGGTGATCGATGCCCGTGCT
Organism: Sycophila texana; assembly: GCA_035582955.1. Taxonomy (NCBI): domain Eukaryota; kingdom Metazoa; phylum Arthropoda; class Insecta; order Hymenoptera; family Eurytomidae; genus Sycophila; species Sycophila texana. The sequence goes on along the minus strand of JAWWEN010001732.1, from coordinate 26,913 downwards.
TTGTTCTTATTTTTCGGGTATTAGAGCTTTATGAACGCTTCGATTGCTATTTATCATCTAAGATTTTTAAGAAGTGGAAAATATCCGATAAGCCGATTTTATACGAGAACGAATCGTGTCTGCGATCAAGCAAAAATTAAAGAAAAAAATGTTGAGTGTGTAAGCTATTCTTGTAATTCGAACACTTATATACTACTTGTACTAATGCTGTTTAATAAAAAATGTTCTACTTTGTCTTAATGTAACGTTAAATTAAAATGAGATCATATTACTTACATTTTCTTGAATTATCTAAAGTAAACCAAAATCACTTTAGCCTATTCCGAATAATATCTCAAGGAATAAAAGTGACAGCCTGAAATTTCAGCTTAATTAATTAAAGGGAAAGCGCACACGCGACCCGAGCGAATAACAATAATTGCGAGTGGCCAGCTGCTCATTTCGCGCTCGCCCCACGGAGAATGCAAATTTCCCAGGTTTTACGGTAAAGGTCGGGCCTCGTCGCCGCTGAGGATATAAAAAAAAGGGGGGAATACGTGTAAAAGGTGAAGCGTCGTATTAACCCCGTTCCAGGAGTGCCCGACACTTTATGCGATTCGGTGGGGCAGCATACAGTACGGAGGTCACAGCAGCAGCAGCAGCAGGTTGCCGTCCTTTGTTCCGCGCGCCACTCGAGTCGTTAATCTTCAAACGATCGGCGCTATTTTTCGCGGTCGACGGCATCCTCGCCGCCCGTCCATCAGCATCAGCCATGATTATTTCATTCCAGCGCGTTCCGCCGCCAGTCGAGCAATTACTCTCTTTTTCATCGGCGGCGCCGCAAGACGCTGTTTCGCTGCGAATTTCCCCTCTCAGGTAAAAAGGCACTTGCGCCGGAATTAAGTTTGACGACAGGCAGAAGCGGAGAATTTACCTTCCGCTGACGTACGAAATTAGCCGCAATGCTTTCTTAGCCGTCGGAAATTGTAGGAACATTTCGCTCGCGGCTTTTTACTGTCGGCACTCGGTATAAACTATAGTCGTGCAAAAGTTCCGCAGTCTTTGGCTTTATTATTTTCGTAAATGACTGTGCAGTTTGCAATTAACTCGTTTCAAAAATTAAAGAGCCCGAAGTACAAAAATTAATGGATTTATACAATGTCGCATTCGTTACACTTTGAAGTACATACACGGTGTCATAACACGTTTTAAGAGTGTAAAAAGGAAGAAAAAAAAAAAGTACTGCCATCTGGCAAGGCCGCTCAGAGCCGGCAATTATAACAGCCGAGCGAAGGAATGTTCGCGATGCCCGCTTAGCATTTCAGCCATCCACTTGATTTTCCGGGCGCAATTCCGCCCGCGACTCGTCGGACGCCCGCACAAAAGCTGCGACGCGAAAAGCAACGCCGCGCACTCCTGGAAATTAATGGTCGCGAACGTGCGCGCCGTCTTCCCGCGAAACGTCGCCGCGACAATTAAACGCGTTTTACGTGCAATTACCGTGAGAGCGAGGCAGCGGATGCTGGGTGATTCCGGGCGGGAAGGAAAAGGGGGATGCGCCGCGGAGTGCCACGAGAGTCGCCGGATTCTTCGGGCGCGGGAGTACGTGCCGCCGGCGGCGCTAAATGCCTGACGGATTTGCTCGCGACTGGCCGACGGGATTTCGGCTTATCTTCAACGTCGCAGTCGCGATGGTGGCTGATTGATGGGCGAAATTTATGGCGCTCGATTTATCATTTGCTACAATAGTGCTGCGCGAATGGCTCTTCATTATTACTCGGAAGCTGATATACATATGATTAATTCTCTTATTTTTCCTTTATTTAAATTTTATATTTGAAAATTTAAAGCAGCTTTTGATGAGTAACGGCGAATGTTCCTTTGGGACATGAGTGAAGAAAATAACATTTATTTAAAAAGTTAAAATTGAGGATCCACTTTCGAAGGTTGAAACTACCTGGCCAAATCATGTAACGAATAAAAATAAGTTATACTCCGTGAGTAAACACGGTTTCAAAATTAATTTACACGGTGGAGTAACGGATTTCATTGTTTCCAATATTTTTTAAATATCAATTTAAACTTCCTGGAATTAGTATTGGTGTAAAATGAAAAGATCTAATTAAAATTTCTTTCAATGAGAGCCAGTACAGTTATCAGTGCAATTCAATTTCGGAAGCGTGAATGCCGCCGGGGTTGTTGTTACTGTTGGTTACATAATTTGAGTGCAAGTGTCCGTCACGGGGCTTGCGCCCACTTGATGAGATCCAACTAGGTCGAAACTGGTCGTGGATTGGCTTGCGGTTCATTGTGACTGGAGTATTTTAGACCGCAGCGCATGAGGATTCAAACTTCCTTGAATTATTCCGTTAAAATACCCACCTCTGTACTGTTTTTACTACGTTTAAACGAGTTGAGTTCTCCGTCACAACATTTTTATAATATTTTTTTCTGAAAAAAATAACAGCGTGCTTCAAACTTCAGCAGCGAATTCTATATTATTTTACGAATATTTGTTCTTCGCATTCTATTTTTGAACTCTATTTTATTTCAGTACAGACTTCTCGAAAAAATTGTCTTTTCGAAACAAAATATAACTGCTGCACGTACATTATTTCCTCGAAATAAAATAAAATATGCAATAGCTGCTTCAGAAAATCAAAGTGCAACGAATAATTGATCGATCTTGGGTACTCAATTAACCCACTAGCTATATTGAAAAGGTCCGAATAAACTTTTAATCCCGATAAAAAATTCATTATATGAAGAAAACCAATGGAGTCCGTCTCGAATATTGACGAATGCAGCGCACACAGCGCGTGCGGCACTATAGACATTTCCCCCGAAAACAATTCGAGTGCTTATAAACTATATATATAAATAAATTCACGAGCAGCGCTCGCCGATTTTTATTTATAGGATTAATCCCGCGAATAGACAGGCGACGCAGCGCTGATCGATCAGCGCGGGGTCGCGCGAAAAATTCGTCGCAAGAGCGTATATATAGTTGGCACGCGCCCGGGCCTCTCTCGGCGCGCCATCAATCACCCGGCGCAGCGAGCGGAAGACGCGGACTTGTTGAGCTCGCGCGCGAAGAAAAGCCGCGAGACAAAGGGGGAGGAGGATCCACCACCGAACATCGCCGCTCGCGCGGCTAATAAAACCGAAATTTGATCGATGACGCGTACAGAGCCTCTCGCCCCCTCCATTTCAGGCACTCCGTGCCACGCGTCGGCACTATATACATCGGCAACGAGGCTCGTATATACCCTAACGCACCAGATCCTCCCGCTGTAACTTTGCGAGATTATTTCCCCCGGAAATAAGTCAGTTTACAGTGTTCAGCCAATTTAAAATTTTCGCCCCGATGGCTGGAGCCCCCGGGCTTCTCTCCCTCCCGGGGACTCCCGTCGAGAGAACTGTAATGTCTCTCCATTTGCCGTTTAAAAAGTTACTTCTCACTTCCGAGAACTTCCTTATTCTTCGGGCTTCCGGTGGAAATAAAGTTTAATAACCTGGCCGGCCGGTCTTGTTCTTCCAATGAAACGCGATAATTAAACCTGCCGCGTTTTCTCACCTCCAACTGCGCGGTGGGTGTAACGCGCGACGCGCGCATACTACAGGCAGGAGGAACAAAGTCGTCGGCTTGAAATTTCCGTAAGTAGGCGCAGGAGAGGCCGCGGCTTACGCGCGAGCGAGCCGCGCGCTCGGAGTGCAGTCAGCGCCGGTGCTCAAATTAACTCGAGCGGAGGTCGAGTTAACATCGGCCGCCTGCGGTATTAGCCAATTAGGCCGAGCAACCGAGCGGCCCCGAGTGTGCGGGCGCGCCTCTTTGTGCGCTCACTCTCCCCTTCGTGTCCATTCAAGATGTCCCTACTCAGGCGCGCGCGCGAGGCGCCGCTAAATTACGTCCTTGGGCCGCGCGCCGCAGTTTGGCCCGAGGCACTTCCGGTCCGATGGGAAGAGCTTCCATCCTGCAATAAAGAGTCTCGCCTCCTTCGGCTGGGAGGGATCTCATTAGTATTGCTGCACCGCGCATGGATATTACCAGGGGGGAACAGTGCGTGTGGAGCACAGAAATGGGAGCTGATGCAATTGGCTGATGAAAATAATGAGGAGTAATTTGGGCTCGGAGATAAACACATTAGCGGCACTTCTGTTATTCATGAAAAATGCAATAATCGATTCGTATAATATACGCATTTATATACACAATACAATATTTGTCTAGAATTCTAAAGCTTTTTTCCTTTTTAAACTAAAAGTCTTTGTTTTTCCGCTCCCACCCATTATCCGCTGTTTTCAATACTTTCGCTATATGGCCATGATAAAAAGTCCCAATAAAAGCTAACAAAAAAAAGTGATCCCCGTTGCTGTAGCACGACGAGCATCGCAGAAAAAGCGTGCAAAAAAGGTATCCCCCCAAAAAGAAGATACCAGCGAACTTTGCATTTATATATTTCCACGTATTCCCGACAAAAAGAGCCTCGAAATAACACAAAACCATCGGGGAATAGAGCGACCAGGCCGCCCGACGCAAAAAAAAGCCTGACGATAAGCAGCCTCCTGAAAATGAAGGAACGAGGAAAAAAGCGCGGAGGGGGTAAAAAAAAGAGGTTCGACCGCAGGAGGTAATTAGGGCATCGAAAGATACAGGGGATGTCGGGGCACAATATGTGCGCGTGTAGCTGCAAGCCCACCTGGAAATCGACACGTAATCGCACTGGAGTGCGGGCCGCGCGGAATCCCGCGCCCGCTGTACATTCCACTCGGACGGCACTTGCGACTCGGCCGCGCACGAATACGCGGCCCCGGCTCTCGGAGCTTTTTTTCGCTGGTCTCGTATCTGCCGCACACTCGGCCGGCCTCTCGCTCTCTGTCGGGTTTTTTTTTTCGCGACCGAAACGAGGCCCTCGCAGTGGACGCTCGGATTTCCTCTGGGAGCCAGTTAGAACGCAAGCTCGCGCAAAATTGACTTTGCAACTTTCCCGCGCGATCGCGATTCATTGGGCTTTTTTTACGCTTCGAATTCAAGGGAGGCCTATCGGGGATCGCAGAACTTATTTCTGTCCTGGTTATCTTTCTTTTAAAGAGATAAGGCCATTAAAAAAATTGACTTTAGCGGGGAGGGGGGTGCGAAAAGCTTATATTAACTGTTATTGCTTATGGTATTGTTATACTTCGCGTAAAATATTAATCTTGTGCAGTGATTTTAACCTTTGTTAATATGAATATTACAAAATAATAATATTTCGAAAATAGTAAGATTAGTGAAATCATTAAAAATGTTAAGTATAATAAGTACTTGATGCGGCAAATGCGGTTAAGTAGTAAGGGCCGGATATGGTCAGACGCGAATTTATCAAACGCTGCAATATTCTCATATTAATTTATTCTCTTTTCTGATTAATAATTAATATTATATTATAACAAAATAGATCACAAACTTCCTGCCGTATAAACAATTTTTTTAATTAATTTGCCTTTCCTCCTGCAAATCGCTGATTCACGATCGATCCCTTTGCTAAAGCTAACTTCTGAATAGCTATCCGTTTAAAAGTGATAAGTGACTTCACACTAATGAAAAGGTGCTTTCAACCAAGATCTGAACGTTTCATCACCTCATCTCCCATCCGAGCCCAATGCCATGGAAATATTCGAAAATCTCGTATTAAAGAAAATTCATCGCGGCGGCATTCAACGGCCCCGTCGAACTTGTTGCTCCACGTGGACGTCAGGCACCACTCGACTCTACACGAGACTGTATAGGGAGACTGAAAAAAGAAATTTCTCCCTCCCCTGGTCTCCTTAGGCCTCATCGATTTATGACACGCGAATAAGTACATCCATCAAAGTGCCTTTGACCCGGTTTTCTTCCGGTCGGCCCCCGGCGTCCTCGTCCCGACTACCTCGAGTCCCGGATCCGGGTGCCGCTGGCTCGAGACGTCGGGGCGAAACTTAATGAATGGCCCCTACTGCGGGGCAATAAAACCGACGGCCGGCAATACAATGGGGCCCGAGGCCAATGCGCCCCCGGAATCGGGAGCCTCGAGTGCATTGTCAAAGAAACGCGTTCTGCCAGGAGTGTGTCTTTGTTTCTTCTTTGCCCCAATGCTTTCGTCAGAGTTACCGTCTTTCCTCTCTGACGTTTTTATTACCGTAGTTGGCCAAACGTGTCGGGGATGATAATCGATTTTCGCGAAGTTTATTTGCTTTCCTTTCCGGCATATGTTGGAGTATATCAAAAATTCGTTGAATATTCATACTTGCGCTCCTAATTTACTTATAAATTGGCTACAGGAATTTATTTATTTGCATGTTAAATAGATGAGTACTCTTTGAAAACTACATAAAAAAGAAGCTTGAAGTATTAATAAATAAAATTACGTATATTTGATGAATAAGTAAATGAATGATTTATTTACAAGTAAATTGATTTTTCAAGTGCGCCCACATTTCGCTCCCTTATTCTACACGAGGGCATGAAATGCTACGACAACATCGGCCTTAGCAGCGCACAGCGCACCCCGTAAAGCCCGCTATACCCCGCCTCATTCAAGTGCAGTGACTATCACGCCACCAGTCCCTCGCGTAACGAAGCTCATGCCTCATCCGCTTTACTCACATTCCTTCCATCTCGAACGTATGCCCCAAGTGCAGTTTACTCTCTTTCGTGTACGCAGCGCATTTTCCTGCGCGCTTTTGTACTTTCGTATTTACATAGCCCCGGTTGAAGTTGGAATTTTCGTGTTCGACCGGTCCCTCTATGCATTTCCAGCGGGACGCCGTCATATCCCCGCGTCCGGAGGAAGGGGGCCGAGCTGCCGAGCATCAAATCCTTCTAGTGGGTAGAGAGGAGCTCGCGCCTTTTATTCCGAGGGAACGCCACGGGAAAATATGAAGCGCCGCTTTGGCGTGTCCGTGACCGAAGTTTATATTCGCTCCGCCGATCGATCCGCTCGAGAGTCGTCCCGCATTCGAATTAGTAGCGGACCACGGCTCGCTCCCGCGACTTTGACGTCTCGCTTCCCTTTTGTTTATTTTTTTCATGTTTTTTTATTTTTGTTTAACCAGCTTCGCCCCGTATGGGAGAAATTTCACGGCGAAGGACTCGATCGCTACGTACTGCGATGTGATACACAAAATGCAAGATGCATTTTTCGAAATGTGCTTTGACGAAAAATTGAATTTTTATTCAAATGCAGGGGGGCGACTTGAATATTCCATCCGTGGAAATGGAAAGCAGCGGCAATATATCCCCGTGGGTATGTTTTCCTTCCCCCCCCCCCCCCGCCCCCAAGGAATATTGATTTATCGGAATTTATTATTAATCCTCGCGGGGGTAAAAAATTGTCGCGTTTATCGTCGCGCTCGTGTAACGCTGTGTAACGAGATTCAGTGTGTCGAGCGTGATTTTCACTTTACGCCGGGGTTGAGAATAGGGAATTTTTCACTCAGCCGCCCGGGGAGTCACGTAGAGTCGCGCGGCCGCGCTGAATCACATTCAACGTCGAGCGCGCGCCTTTTTCTTTTTTTAAAAAAAAAAAAAAGCGGACAAGCTCGCGTGGAGAAAAATACGAAAGCTCTTACGGAGCGCGCGGCTCGATCATCCCCCCGTGAAAAATCAGCAGGCGAAACAAGTACACCGCGGGCACAGCCGAGAGAGAATTCACCGAATTAATCCTCCGGGGGAATATCGCGGGGCAAGAGCCGCTTTTTCAAATAAAGCCTCGCGATCCATTAAGAGCGCCCGCGACGTAAGGCGGGCGCAAGGACCGCGCTATCGGGCTCGAAATGAAAAATTCGTCAAACACTTTTGACACAGTTTCGCGACGGTGCCGCAAATCTCTTTTGCCCCCCGGCTGCGGCGCTCCCCTCCCCTCCCCCTGCCTCCCCCCCCCCCTGCGCCTGTAAAGTAGATAAAGGAAAATCCATATCCGGCGCGGGAGTGGAGACGCGCGTCGCGGACGGGGGGCATAGACAAAGCGCAAATAGGGGATTCCCGATAAATCTCAGATCTCGCGCTGTCGGCTGCACCCCGGACAATCGCCGTGAATTCCGCAAGCCTTTGCGGGCTCAACCGTAAGTTTTTTTTTTTGAGTGATAAATCGCGAGAGATGACGGGAGGATTCCGCGTGCGCGCAGAACCGAAATTGACAAACGGGAGCCATCCGTTTCTTTCATTCTTTCTTTCTTTCTTTCTTTTTTTTTTTTCTTTTAATTTTCAATCGAAAGACGGTTTTAGCTTAGCCTTATTTGCCTTGGTAAATAAGAAGTACGATTTTTATCCGATCCGACACAGTTTTTCATTGTTAAGAAATAAATTGACCGAATTTTTTTATTCGCTTAGCAGCTTGATGGACAAATTGATCAGCTTCCCTCCATTAAGTCCATTAAATTAGCCAACGTTGCTCGGCAGAGCGGCAGCTTTCGGCATCTCAACGACCCATCAGCGGCGCATTAATCAAAAAGTTAAACATCGGCGAGATAAAAAGAGACAACTCCGCAGTACATCAGTTAAGGTAACCGGGAGATTCCCGGCAGTACACGCACGACTCTACCTATAAATAGTCGATCGTTTCGGCCGATAATGGCCGGCTATTTGTAAGATTTCGAAAACGGAGTAAAATCGTTATCGCCGAGCGTAAAACCGGGCCACAGCGGTATTTAAGCAAAATTAACTCGAAGTGCTCGTGGAAACTGCAGTAATGGCTCCTCAATTCGACTCGCGCAGTGTCTTTTGATCGAGGACTATTAATTACTCGCCATAAGCCATGCACCCTGGATTCTCCTCGCGTTTACCTCTGTTCACTGTGTTATCTTTATCCCAAAAGAAACTACCAAGATTACCATTTTCTTGATATTTTTACATATTCGTTTTTTTTTTTACCTTGCTACACTCGCTTATCGAACGTGCGTTAATTTAATTCCTTTCCTTTCTGCAAGGAGGTGAAATATTCCATTATTATCGATGATTCCACACTTTCGGAATTTAGCGAAAAGGCTAATGAAGTGAGAGTGACTTGGTATTTTTAAACCTGTATGCACTCGTGACCAAGTTTTGAAAAAACGACAAAGAATAAATGGGGCAATGCCATTAATTTTGACAGTTAAGCTGGAGATATGTGTTAAATAACAGCAGCATTGAATAATTCTAGTGAAGGAAGTATAAATCATGAAATTCAAAGGACATATCGTTACACTCTACGCTTTTGCATTTATTACACAGTTTACTGCCTCGTAAAATCCATATAACACCGTGAAAATAAATTACATATTCATATTGCTTTTGGCAATTATAGAGGTGACAAGCCAAGCTCTTTGTTTAAATGAATGACTGAATATTTTACATTGTATTTTATTTCATCAAAACGAAATAAATCCAAATATTCATAATAAAGAGATACATTATTAATATGATAAAATGGCTATTCTGATGAGAAGAAAAGAAACTATCGACAGTTAAAGATAAATATTTTCTTTTTATTGAACGGAAGAAACATCCTGATTAAGACTGAAACGTCGACGAATTCGCCGAGGGTTTGCTGAACGCGAATCCGCGTTGCATCGACTCCCAACGGATTGAATTCGCCGCCATCGTCATATATATGTCGCCAGAGTACACGCGCGTACGTGCCAATTCCTAACGAGGCTTTCCATGCCGCTGGACCCCAACCAGATTATAGTCGGTTTCACGAACCCGTCGCATGCGCCGTTATAGTTTCTTAGTGGAAAGCGGTTTAGCCTCGTTTTTTTTATCCCTTATTGGCGCTATTAAGTCGGTTGATTGCGTCGCTGCTCCGGACGGATTCTATATTGATTTTCGTTTCTGGAATTAACGCGCCTCTCCGACGGAGTGTTATACCTTAACAATCGACCGTTTGTTTTACCTCTCGCTGTATAACAACGAATTTATGTACAAATTTGATTGCGACATTTTTTTCCCCGGACACGCGGTATTACCATGAAATACTTTTGAATCTTTAATGGCCGAGTCATAATTTACGAGTCGATAATCTCGGACGTCGACCGACCTAATTTCTGACAGAGACGGTTATATCCATCAAAAGGGATGTCATTAGTCTTTCTGTATAATCCGGTATTGTCGTTAATCAGCTTTAAATTATTGTAAATTTGAACGTTGAGTGTGGCTCGTACAACTAATCTCCTAAATATACGTAATAGGGAATCACACTTTAGCATGACGTGCATTTATTCATCACAGTTTTGGTTTTTGATACTGATCAAAATATGCATAAACAATCTGTCATATCTCTAACTGAAACCGAAATTTACATTCCACGATTCATATCTATTCAATGTTTCACCGCAACCGAATAACATCACAAAATCTAAACGTATGCGCTGCCACGCCACGGCTCGAATTCCTACAGCGGCCTTAAAAAAAGAAAAAAAAAAGGAAACACTCAAAACGCACGCGCTTTCTATTATACATCCCGTCATAAAGCAGTGCAGCAAAACTCCAGCCGCACGCACGTTATATACCGTCCCCGCTCGTGAGGAGCGATAAGAATTCAAACTTCGTCGCAGTTAAACCGACGCAGTTCCTTTTAATAGCGGCAGCGACTCGATGTTGGCGAGGCAAGCGCCCACCGCGAGCAGAGGCGAGGCGCGTTTCCAAATAGCCGCGTCGAGCTCGCGGGGACGGGTATACGCTTTTACGCGAGCAAACTTTTTTAATGTCGCCCGGAGGCGAAAGGCGCGACAAGTGTCAGTTGTCTTACGCGCTCCTCGTCTCGAGAGTATTATAGTGGGCTTTGCAAATGGATCGTGGGCGCGGAGAACTTTATATATACGTGAGGCGTCGTTGTTTATTGTATTTTATTTATTTTTTAGTGCGGAGCACTTTATTCACACGACTGCTTAGTTGCTTTTGACCGGAAATTTTTGAATCTAAAGTTTCGGCCGTTAAGAAAGTGTGTTTCGAAGTACGAAAAACTTTCTCACTTATGTAACTCGGAGTGCTCTGTATATAAGTTAGTCCGGAGGCGCATAAAAGTAAATGCACGTTTGTTCGCCGAATTTTGAACTTTGCTCCCGGTTGAGCGGCTTCCCCGCTGCCTACGGGAGAAAAAAATCTATTTACATACTTGAAATACGAAGTAGCCCTGGCGATTTACTCCAGTTCGAAGCACACAATAAATATAAAGCTCGTAGTTTGCATTGTTATTGCGAGTGGAATGTAAAATGGATTATGCAGCTGCCAAGTCATTTTTCACGTACTCCATTTGATCGATCGCCATTTGATTCGATTGAATAATCCGATCGACAAAAGGGGCATTCTGATTTATTGCGGCAAAGATACGAATCGAAGATATCCCGGCTGGGTACACTTGAATAACGGCCGACTTAAGTCGCGTGCATTATTTCGCGCATTTGTTTTTGCGATACACGCGGAGCGAAGGGGTCCAGTCGGGTTCATAGGTAATTTATCGCTCGCCATTTGTGGTGAAGCCGGCCCAAGAAACAGATGGCGGCGGTACGTTGCCACGGCTTTATTGCACCTTATATACACACATTGAGGTTGTAATTACGTCAATGGTCGTAACACCGAGCCCTCGAGGGTAAATCGCGTCGAACCACAAAAACATATACTGTCGAGTGAATAATCATAATACGTCATTACACCTAATTGCTCTCTTTGTAAAGCGATAAATCGATGAGATTAAAAGTGAAATGAAGCAGGTCTTTAAATGCTTTTTAAAGATTTCTCTCTTCTCTAATGATACTATATAAATGACGATTTCATTTCACGCTGATGTTTACTTGACTAATTCGTGTGCTAAATACTCTCAGGGTTTTCCTTTTGTAAAATTTCAACGCGTACATAATTAATTTAAAATAATCGACCGCAGTTTGTAGGGTTAAAAAATGTTTTGCTTTAACGACTGGACTTTCTTTAGGCTAATGTTAGGTTAAAGTAAATTGTACAGTTTACTTTTACAATATGTGCTTACTTAACACGAAAAGCTGACGTGGCAGCAATTTTAGCGCTGAATATGCTGTTGTAAGTACACATACTCGAGGGAAAAAGCCAAATCACGTCACCGATTTAAAAATCTTTCCCTCATTGCATCATCACTTCATTATCTTTCTCAAACATCAGCGTTCAAAGATCCTCAAAACGCACCTGTTGATCGAAATCTACCTCTGCTCGACTTTCTGATTAATCTGTTAAAATAAAACTCCGCCTTATTAGTCGAGTCGAGCGCTAAATGTAAAAAAAAAAAATTAAGTAAATATATAAGCAACCACCAAGGCATTTGCACGCAAGACCTCCGCCCTCGTGCATTCTTCGAGCTCGCGCATATAAAAGCGCTCGCATGCACCAGCCGTTTATCGCGCGCGGCGTTTTGATAATTTTCAGTGAACCACGGGCACCGGCCTTTTTATACTTCTCGCAATCGGCGAGGAATTTATTTCGCGCGATACGCAAAGTACTCCTGGAAATAGAAATTAATATACCGCGACGACGACTAAGCTCGCCCTCCGCGTGGTAATAAGAATTTACGAGCGAGATCTGCCGTGCAATAAAAAACAGGCGTCGATAAAATTAAAAGATAAACGGCGTCGTTAATGAAAGCGAAAAAAAAAATTGCCGCGATCGCGAGGGAACGGTTTTTTTGATATTCCTCCGGCGTTTTACGTCGGACTGTGCGGGTGGGTGGGGAGGGGAGGGGGGTCGAGGTCGACTATAGGCGCCGTTCGATGAACCTCAAACGCGTGACTCACCACGAGCCTGACGCTGCGTGATGCCGCGACGGCGGGCGAACTTTCGAACTTGGCGCTTATAGACCCGCACACGACGATAACTGGGACGCGGGATCGACGCGCCCGATCTACGCGAAAGGGGAGAAGCCGCGCGCGGCGGACTGAAAAGGATGACGACACCTCGACGAGGTGCCGTCAGTCACGTTTGCCAGCGAGACCGAGTTGACTCTGTGACTCGTGTTCGAAATGAACTTTTGAATAACAATGCTTTTAAAGCGAATGCCTGGGGAGGAAAGTTTTTTTTTTTTGTTCTTTCGAGGCTAAGGGAAAGTTTAAAATGAGAAGAGTGGAAACTTCGAGGAGTGCGCGGGTTGTTTTATTCATGCATATCTTCGAAATGGATTTTGGATTGTAAACGCGTTACTCTCATCGCGTTTTAACAGTTTGTTTGAGTGAAATTTAATGATACAACGTCTTGTTCCTTTTTTTTTAGGATTAATGCATTCAATGTTATGCATTAGCGTGCAATTAAATGTTAATTTTTTTTAATTATGCATTCCTTTAATTAATACGCCGTTATCAATTGTGCAGCAAATGTAATCAATTTTAAGTTGACATTAACATTACCTACTGCTGCCTTAATTTTTCATTGAGCTGCGCAGCAATTTTCTCCGAGTTAATGCCACGAGTACTTTAATTCAATAAGGAAAAGTTACATTTACATGATCATTAAGGTCTGAGATGGAAATTTTTTATATAATGAAAAATTTCTGCCAAATCAACGTAATTTCGTAATATGCAGCGTAATTTATTTTTACTCGCTCAACCTAAAAATTACTGCCTCGTTGACATTTTTTTTTTGCAAAATAACTTTTTATTTACGACAGAAAAAACGCTTCTCCGTAATGAAATAAAAAATGAAGGCGAGGACTTTTAGAAGCAGGAGTCCCTAAGTTAATGAATATTGCAGAAGTTGCGCTCGCAGATTGCAGCTCCGCTGAGCGCATCGAATTATAATCTACTCCCTTTTAGAGGCATCATTGGTATCGCCGTTCGGTGCGTCGCCCTTAAAATTCAATCCCAATAGTTCGTTAAGCTCTTAATTGCTTAAACCCTAATACAACGGGAAGAACTTATTTTCTTAAAGCGGACGAACATTCGACCATTAATCATATTTCATGCATCTCTTCTTCCATTTTTTTTTACTTCACCCCCGTCCACCCCCGTGGTGTATAAAACTTTGAATCACGATGTCGATTAAACTTTTAATACGTTCTTCTCGGGACGAGGAGAGAGAGAGAGAGAGAGAGAGAGACTCTTTGAATTTCGGGATGTTTGAACGGTCGACAGCGGACCGCACGAAACGCTTTGTGCGACCTGAAAGTCTCTTCCTATTTGATGGCTTTCTTTCCCGCCCTCTCGAGCAGATTCAGGCGATGACTGCGCCGGCCGTTCAGTGCGCGACTTTTCACCGAGTCCAGGTCGAGATTAACTTTTTTCCCCTCCTTTTCATTTTATGCCCGCGTTTTTCCCTCCTTCTTGTTTCAAGCATCCGACTACGGCTCTACGCCCGAGCTCTCCTCGGCGTCCCGTCGCTTCTCTTTGTATTATTAATCGCCGTGCTTTTACCTTATACGTTTGCGAGAGTAAATTTTAAATTCTTTTCGTGTTTTATTATATCAAACTGCGTAGGTTTTCGTTTAACTCCGGCAGATTAATCCTCAAACGCGCCACATCCTTTTTAATATCGCTTCCGTTTCCATTCGACTCTTCGGCGCACGATTTTAGTATCCGAAGCAGGCAGCTTCGAAAGGGGACTCGTGCAACTTGTAATTTTTGTAGTGAACATTCGCAGTGTTAGCTTGGCAATGAAAAATGAATTAAACATTAATTACATCGCCTTGCAGCTAAAGAATGAATCGATAAAACGCGCATGTCTGACTATAATGGCACATTTCTACTTGCAAACAGAAACCCGCACATTCCACTGCCGTTTTAATAGCCCCCCTCTCACCCTTCGCAGTTTTACTTCCCATTCATTGAATTTTTCAGCGAGTACTTTTCAGCGATCATTATCTTCTCGTTAATTATTGACAAAATTTCTGCCCCCCCTCCCTAACGTTTTTTTAATTAGCAAATTACTTATAGCGACAGCCGTTCAGTGCGCGGGAAGCAGTTAAACAATCAGAAACTTATCTCTCCGAAGCCGTTCGATACAACCAATGGAGATAATTAGCGTCCGCTGCAACTCGCGAGGGAAAGAGCTCGCTGCTCTCCTTCCGCCACGGAGCTAAACAGAGAGAGAGAGATAGAGAAAGAGCGTGGAGTTTCCGAGAGCGTCGGCCTCTCCTCACCCCGTGGCCTGACCGGCCAGATCGCGGCTCCGATTCTCGGGCTTCGACAGTTTCGAGCGAGTTCCCATTTCCGCCGTCTTCGTCGGGCTCCGCGCCGCCTTATCGCCGCCGCCGGCTGGGGGTAATTAAGCCCCGGTCGTATCGGAGAGACGTCGGGGCGCCTCTCGGCGACTGAGGAAATTGAAATCGCGCTCGAAAAGTTGAACTCCCTCGGACTCGTGCCTGCAACGGCGCGCTGCTTTCTCCCCTCCTGTAATATCGATCTAATTGTCAAAAAAGAATCTGATTTATGTGTACGATGCACCGTATCTCGAAGTAAAGTTTGACTCCCTGCTGTGCGAGGGATCGAAACCCCTCTGCTTATCGGAGGCGCGTATAATTCATCCTGCGTACGGCGGAGGCAACTTCGGCGTAAATTATTTACGGCGCGTAAAAACACGTAATAATGATAAACACCGCGCGAGATCCGCACTCTTCCCGACGGCGCCGCCATCGTAAATAAGAAAATAAGAAGGAGGCTGCAGCGGGCTCCGCATGCTAATAAATAATAAGCAGAGGAAAAGTAAAAAAAAAAAAAAAAAAAGATAAAAATAAAAAGAGACTCTCGTGACTCTCGCCGCGTTTAAAAACAAAAACTCCTGCGCCCGTCCGCTCCTAAATCACCGGGAGGGGGAGCGGACTACTTGCTCATTTCGGTCACGTCGAGCTCGCACGCAGCCGGCGCATATAATTCCCCAGGATACGAAGCGTCGCCGCGAGGTCTCCGCGCCGCTGACAAAGTCGATATTTACGAATAATAAATGCACCGATACGCGCGTCGCTTGTCTTGGCCCAGCGGCCAGCCGTCGCTCCGCCGACGCGAAACAAGCTGTCGCTCGACCGCAGACTTCGACTTGTGGTGGTACTCACCCCCACACCCCCGGGGTACACTCCGGAATCCCGGGTCAATGCTGTTTAGCTTTCGCGGGGTTTGCCTCTCGCTTAAAACTCAGTTTGTTTTTTGAAAGTTCGATCGCTTATGACCCTGTTTCATAAATATACCTATACATCCGTGTTCACTGAGAGAAATGTTTTAGTAAAAATTACAAATCGTCCAGTGAAAATTACTGAAGTGTTTGGTAAAATTGTCGCAGACTGGCATTTCGAGAAAAATGTCTAAAACTTTTCAGTAAAATTTCCTAAAAATATAGTAAATTTTGTCAGGAAGTACTGTAATTTTACTATGTATTTATGGCCAATTTTACTGAAAAGTTTAGTAATTTCTCTCGTTATGTCAGTGTATGATATCTTCCCTAAACAGTTCAGTAATTTTTACCAAACGATTTGTAATTTCTATGGTAATTTTGAAAAAAATACACTATAGTCACATCTTTATAAGACTTGCGCGCTTTTTCGAAATCACCACAGATTTGTCTCAGTGTAAATATGTAGATACGTATACGTTTGCTGAAAAATCTGGGCTATGGAAATATTTTATGCGACCGTTCGACGGAGTTTCTTTTACTTTGTTTGAGAGCCGATGGTTAATACGTACATCCTCCGGTACGCTGAGAGAATTAGTAAGTACCTGCTCGCGTTCGGTAAAAGTTCAAACTGCAAGCATCAAAAGTTATGCTCGTTAGCCCAACATGACAGGCGTTTTATTTCGACGACGAAGCGACGGTGCTTTATACTTACCCGCGTTGTATTTCAAAGCCGCTTAAACGTCCGCGGGAGAAATAAAGAGACCTCTGGTTGGGATTTGTTTTTGAATAAGAAACGAGGAGAAAGCTCAATTAGACGAATTTATACGCGGGCTCAGGCGGGAGAGAACAAAGCTCCGCCCGTCGCTGGCGGAAAGTAATAACGAACCGCCGAGCTTGTGGGTCATCGTCTCGCCTTTCAGTCGGCGCGAGCAAACATTTTTTTTTTTCCCACTCGACGGCTGAGGCTTCCCTCCGACGAAAGGAGAACGTCTGGACGAGTTAACACCAGCTCCCCCTCGGAAGGCAGGATGAAAGCAGTAAACACGAACAAAGCGCAGTGTACGAGAGAGGGACTTCGAGCAGGAGTGGGCTGCAATCTTACGCGGAAAAAGGCGCCGAATAAATCGACGTACGCCGATGTGTTTGCCGTGGAAATGGAAAAGTCGGCGATGCCCGCGGGACTTGTACTCGCGTGGCTCTTCGATTGCTCCGATGCTTTTAGCTCTACACAAGGGTGCGAAGCATCGCGTTCGGTTCCTCCTCTTTTTTTTTTTTTTTTTTTTTTTTTTTTTTGTTTCGCTGACCACCAAAATGCACTTGTCACGGATCTTTAATTCTTCCCATTTCACTGATTTACCAGAACGCCTCTCCTGCTCTCTGGGAACGAGTCTTTTAGGAGATGAGGATCGAAAGAGTGTCTATCAATCAGCCGGAGCTGCTCGAAATTGCGATGGTTAAAAAGTGAGCACGGGCGCGCGCCCCTTTGTACACGAGCTCAGCGGAGTGTATTTTTAAGTAGAATAAACCTGCGGCGAGCCATTTATTTTAAGCTGAAACATCGCGGTACGTAAACAGTCGTAACGATTCTTATCTCATCACTCTTAAGTTCGCTGAAAGCTCCCGCCCTTATAGAATCATTCGACTCGACGCCTCTCGCATAATTTATTTACTTCGCACTAACATCCACGAAACTTTCACGAAAAAGCAACAAATAAAGGAAAAAACTCGCTCGACCTTACAAAAAAAAAACACCCACACACAAACATACACGGTAATTTATCGTCACATCGACGACAGCGGCAAGAAGTCAATCAATCCTTTCCGGTCCGAGGGATAAACATTTCACTTCCTCCCCAGGATCCGCGTCTTTTTTCCGGAGTTGGCGCGACACGTCTGCTCCGGTGAGGGGACGGATAAAAGAGTCACGAGCCTAGACTTGTGTACGTGGCGTGTGGGCGACGCCGCGAGGATTGCCTGTTGCTCCAGTTTGCCAGGGTCAGCGGCGGCGCCGCGTGTATAGGTCGACCGGCTGGCGCAGGTCGTTACAGCCGAGGTCGCCGCGAGTCGGGCCTACCGGCCGTGCGGAAGAGAGGAGGGAGACCAACGCGTCCTGGGAAATCTTCGTTTTTCCATCGGCCTAATTGTTTACATTAGGAATTTTCCCTCCTCCGTTTAGTCATAATCGCTCGAAAATTCAATTAAACGCCGGAGGCCAGGGGAAGAAATTAATATTCCCGCAGCAAATGTATGAGCATCGAAGAGTTTTTCCGATTTATTCGAGTAATAGAAGAGCCATTTAACGCCGATAATACTTTATAGGCTATATACAAATTATACATTATTAAACACTCTCCCGTGTAAATAATTCGGTGAAAGAGGGAAAATTCGATATTGCTCTAGGCAGATGAATTATTTGCTTGTTGTTTATCGTCGCCAGCCCATTTAGCCGACAAATAGAAAAATATGACGCCGCAGTATCGAGCGTTCCATTAATTTTTAAAACTCACGCAGGCTTGAGCAATGAATTCCTCATCACCTGAAAATTTACGACGTCTCTTAAATCGCTCTTCCTATTTTTGGCTCTCGCGCGACTCTCTATATACAGCTACGTATAGTTTCTCGTTTCCCGCGGCATGGGCAAGCACACGTAAAATCGAAGCTAGCGGCTGGTCACGTACGTAACTTCCACAGCGACATTCCCGACACCTGGTCGAACGCGTCGACAAAATCTCCGGGATCAGGACTTGATCGTCCGGCCATTCTCCCCTGTCAGTCCTCGGCGCTGAAACTGCCGGGGCAGCACATATTCCGTACGACCTCAAGCTTAATTACCCCTCGGGGTGCAAGCTTTGGCATCGTATTGTCGCACGCACGTAGGTGTCCGCGTTACGACTGCGGCGAATTAGGGCAACGATTTTCTTAGGCCGACGGACGGTCGGTCAACACTTTATACGTGCCATCGGCGATAAGGCAGGTGTCTCGACTCACTCCTTTATTAGGTCTAATTTCGTTGATGGTTTCATGGTTTAATGTCAGTTGCCATTTATTTTGTCATTTCATTTGTTTTCTGAACCAACGTCAGATTCTTGTCTCATACGGAGTAATTGATTGAAACGCGATAGACGGTTAAATTACGAAACCATTCGGTTGACTAATTATCCCTCAGCCTTTTTTGCCCGACGTCTACAAAAAAAAGCCATTTAACCCGTCCTTCGACTTTCTTTTTAATATTTAAGAAAGTATAATTAATCTCCATCAAGCTTACCGTAAATTTGCTCAAACTGTTTTTTTATCTTCTTGTTTCAGAAATAATTCGTCAATAGAGCATCGCCAACAAATTGTGGTAAGTCACAAAAATTATTATATTATAAAGATGAATATATCACTCGTTTGTGAGATAATTCAAGGAAATTAATTTAACCATCTCTACGAGTCATCTGGTTTATTTATTCCTTCCAACGAAATAAAAGAGAGCGAATAATAAATATACCAGTTGACTCTCGTAGAGATGGTTTATTAATAAATTAATAAATTAATTTCCTTGAAGTCACAGAAATACCGTCTATTCCCACAAAAAGAGCGTCGCTTCTCTCTCACCCCCCCCCCCCAAAAAAAATAAATAAAATAAAACCCAAGGAATTAAAAGTCACACCTACAAACAAAATCCATTAACCTCCATAGGGCGATCGTGCGGGTGTCCTAACGAACGTCGAACCGTGCCGAGCAAACAACCTCATCGCTCGAGCTCGTCGACAAAAAAAGAAAAAAAAAAGAAAAAATACAACCGAGGAATAAAAAGCACCGGCTTTATTATCGACGATAACGCGCAGCCCGTAAAACGCGCGTCTCGGTTATAAAATCGCTACGGCGCCGCGGACTCGGGCCGGAGCAACAGGCGACCCGCGGCCGCGTCATCAACCTCCTCTCCCCGACGCGGCCAATCATGCACACGAGCGCCCGGGGACATTTGTCTGATTGCCTGTTGCTCCGCGCGTCCCGGCCGAGAAAAAGCCCGCTGTCTCCGACGAGTCGGGGGAGGGAACTCGGCTAAGGGCATCTAATTTGCACGCCAACCGCTCAAGCCAGCTGCTTCTTTTCCGGATGGCTACGGGCTGCTGGATTCTTTTTTTTTTCTTATTTTTCACCCTCCATTATAAGTGATAGTTTTAATGTTCCGTTGAACTACAGTGTTGAATTAATTTTTCTATTTATATACTTACATATTTATCGCTTGATTGGATTAAGCAGTAAAAAGTAAAAAGACTTTTAAATAAAAATCAAAAGATCTTTTTATATTCTTCTTTTTTTTTTTTACTTTTGTAAGAGGTAATTACGTAATTACGTTTTATATTTTACCTGTTTTAATTACAACTTTCCGTTGTCGCTTATTTTTAAGGTTCTTAAAAGACAAAAGATGGCCGATCGATAGATTAATCTACTTATTCTGCAAACTTAATTACGGATAATGCAACTTCCAAGTATTCAATTTGAAAGCGCTATTTTTATACCGCACTGCCCGCAAGTAGCCCGAGGAAGAATGAAAAATCTAATCAACGAAAAGGGGCCGTCTAAAATAAACCCGAAATAAAAGGACCGCTAAGCCATTCTTCGGAAAATTTCGCCCTCTTTCAATGGACTGAGACTCGCAAGGGAGCAGCTTCTAAGCTCATCCGTGACCGATAGGGTCCGGAAACAAGGCGAGAGACGTCGCTGCATCTCCCGGCGCTCGGAGCGAAAAGAAGGTCCAACGAATCTCCGCGGCACGGATGCGACATCCGTTAAATTGACACGAGGTCGTCCGCGCCGAATTCTTCAGATTCAATCCGACGCGGCTAGTGCATAATTCACCTCGGCGGGATTTTGTGCAATATTCAGGATTGAATTACGCGGAAAGTGGGACAGGATGGTCGCGCTATTCTCAATAATTCCGCTCCCTGTTGGTGTCCCGCATCGCCGTGGGGCTCGACAAGATTCAAGTTTGAGCTTCTTTCAAAGGATATTACACCGAGAGGGGATTAATTAATGCAGCATTTGGGGAGGGGTGGGCTCCTTTGACCTTGTCTGACCACATGCATGTTTTACTACTTGCTCGAACCTTGATCGAACTCGTGTAACGTCGTACTCGTTATTTAACGACGCACACAAAAAAAGGAATAAACTCACGTGGTTTTGATTGGAAAACCGCATTTACATGTCTGATTGACTAAGCTTTGGAGTCTCCTTGAACTTCCGGAGAGACGCGAAACAGGAGCCGCCGGAGGCAAGATAAAAGCCGAGTATCATCCCCGCAAAGACTGGCGAGGATCGGCCATGTGCAACAGTTGGCACGATAACGATTTCCTGCTATCGCTCCTCTTCCTCCTCCACCCCCCCCCTCTTTTTTTTCTCCGTCTCGGAAAGAGGCCAGAAAAGCCGAGAGATGTCAGTGCTAAAGGAGGTAACAGGAGCTGGCAGGCGCCGTCTTACTGCTCTCCACGTATTAGCACAGCTGCGTGTTTCTCCGTTTTCTTTTCGTGTACTTTCTCTTTCCTCGCTATCTAGGGAGGATCTAAAAAAATCCGTTTCACGAATGCTACATTCAAGCTAAAGTTGAGGAAAATAAAACAATTTAAAATAGAAAAAAAATTACAACAAATATAATTACATTTATGCTTAAGGATATCTAATCAAATAAAAGGCGTTGCATACTTTTTTCCCAAACTAGCGAAAAAATGCGAGATTAAACTTAAAAAAGAAAAGAAACAAAAGTAAATTTTAAAAAACCATGAATATATCTCTACAAATTGGAAACTCAATATAAACCTCTAAAAAGAATCCAGAATTTACGAGGGTAGCGAAGTATAAAGAAAAGCGTAAAAAAAAAATTTTTAAGAAAGAAAAAAAAATAAATTTCCAATTTCAATAAAGCACTCTTAGCATAAATTATCGTAAAAAGTCAAGCCCGCTAAACTAAGACAAGCGACCGGCGGAGAGCGCGGGGGGGGGAGGGGGTAGAAGGGCAAGGTGGCGCGTGAGTGCGTTTACGTGGACGCGGCCCCGGCGTGGAGTAGCGCACCGCGGCGGCACGTCCCCCGCGCCACGATCAATACTCACCTGGGCCGACGAGCGCGCCCCGGCGATGCACTCGCCCGCGCACACCTACATCGCGGGCTCTTACACTTTTGCCTTCCCCGCCGCCCCCCCCCCTTACCGCTACCAACACCGCCCGCCCTTATCCAGCCGCTAGTGGACAATTCACTAATTGGACAATTAGCTCGCCGTTCTCACCCCCTTCACCCCCACCCCTCTGGCTGCTCTTCCCGCATTTCCAAATATTGCGCTCCTTATATCTTGTGATTCCGGCGACTTCGAGATTGGCCTCTCGTCCTGGGGTGGGGAGAGGCACAAGGGCGTGACTCTCTCACTCTCTTTGCCTAGGCTCAAAGGGACGCTGCGCTCCTTGCTATATTGATTTTTATATTAAAATGAGAAAAAGATGGGATTTGACTCACAAATTGCGCTCCACTTTTGCACGCGTGAATTTAGAAAGGTAATTTCGCGCGGCTGCGTTACTTTCTTTTTATTGCGCGGGGCGTCCGCGGACCTCTACCTCTCACGGAGATCGATTTCGCCGCGAGCACGTAGCGGAATCGGGCTTCTCTCCGGAGTGATGATTTTTTTAATTGAAAATTTCAGCGCTCGCCCGAGCGTCCCGGCGGAATGTTATATATACATGTATAATATACGTATATCCTCTGCGAGCAATTGGACTTCACCCCCTTTCTTTATCGGCACGCGTATACATACCGGGCGCATCAAAAGGCACAAAAGGGCGAAGAGTAGAGGGTGAGCGGTGAAATCGACATGCTAACGTCGTGTGCTTTCTTTTCACCTGTGCCAAGCGCCGAGCAGATTGCGATCATATATGCAAAAAAGAAAACACAACCAGCGTGACCTCGTCTTTCTACTGTAAAACAAAACAAAAAAAAGGGAAAAAAAACAGGGAGGGATACCGGGGAAAAATTCGAAATTGCGGAAGGAGCGTATACCGGATAACGAAAGGATACGATCAGAGGCGCAATATAACGGCCGCGGAACGGATTAGCCGGCCACCGCAAAAGAGAGAGGATCCCACGGCTTATCGATTATTAGACAACGTGCAAGAGAGGACGGGTTTCCATGGCAGGCGAAATAATAATCAAAATTCTTGAAATAATCCAGCCGATAAATAATTAGCGCCTTCCCCACCCGAAGAAAATTATACAGCGATGGCGGCTGCCCGTCGATATGCGCCCCGCTCGCAAACTGACATCGACGAGATTGCGCGAATCGCTCGCTTATTATTCAAGGATCCCGCGCTTAATAATCCCCGAGAGAGGCGCAGGGTCGCGTCGCGGCTGGCAGCTCGCAGCCGCCGTGAAGTTTCTCTTTTCCGTGCGGGCGCTAAGCTCATTATGCCGCGCGGCTCCCCGTCGTCGACGCGGGAAGATCGGGCCGCGCCGGCAATTATCACCACCTCGGGAGTCGCGTCGAGTTGCCGAGCGCTCCGAGCGGCTTTGTCGAGTGCGTGCCGGATAAGCGCGGACTTTCTCCTTCGAATTAAAGCGAGCGGAAGGAGCAACTTTCTCTCGCGCCCGTAAATATCAAACCGACGTCCGGTTATCCCTTTATTGCCATCGATTGTTTCCGCGCCAGTTTTCCAAGTTTTTTTTAAAAACTTGGAGGGGCGGGGGAGGTGAACATTTTAAAGGCAGTTATTAAGTGGGACTTTTGCTTATAAGCGCTTCCGAACTCGAAGTAGCTGCACGATACTTTGTTTAGCATAGTTGCACGCGAACTCCCCGCGTATACGTATGCGAACTATGAGAAGAACGGATGTTGCTCTTTAAGTTTCCCCGAGAAAAATTGAAATTTCCCGCGTGCTACAAACCAGAATATTGTACGAAGATAATAATAAACTTGGTGCGATATTGCCCAATATAAAAGCGGAAGAGTTACTCTCGCCGAATGCATCGTTCGACGCGCGGATTCTCTAATGTGCATTGAAAAACCGCGTAAACTGCTTTATTCATGCAGATTCACCATGCGGTGGCTCGTGAAAGTTTACTTCGAGAAGGACGCGCCGTAAAATCGCGGCCGGCCCGTGGTATCTCGTGCAGCGCGCGGCGAGCCGGCATTTACGAGCCGCTCGATTCTAAAGTCCGGTGTCGTTCGATGCAAAGCCCCGGCGATGCACGCGTCCGGGGAATGAAGGTAACTCGCGAGCGAAGGGCCGCAATACGCGATGCGGCCGCGGCGTAGTTTCCCTTGCCATTCACCTGCCCATTGGCGTTTGTCGACTGCGCCGCGCGAGATCCATTATTTAACCCTTGGGCGTGTCTACGTCCGCGTGTGTACCCCATTAGTTGGTCGACAGCAGCTCACGCGGCCCCGAAGAAATTAGGCAGCAGCCGATATCAGTAACTTTTTAATTTTTCGCCTGTAACTTTTTAATTTTCCACTTTCACGAGAGATTTCCCTGCACACACTCGAGCCGAGGGGATTATAATTATCGGCGATTTTTATTAAATTTTCGAGATACCGAGGGAAGGGTATACGACACTCGTGCGTTAATTAGCCGCGCGGAACGTATGCAGATGAGGTATTTTACGATAATTCCGGCCTGCATGCGCGCGTTATTTCTATTAATCGTATTTCTTTTTATTCGAAATTAATGCGAAGTACTTTCGGTTTGGTTTAATTCCATCGCATTCGACGAAATTAATTTTCCGGCGGCACGCGGCCGCTAATTATTCAAACCTTTTGAATATTCCGCTTTCATTTAACGCGCCAAATGGAAATCACTCAATTTCAAAGCCACTGGGACTGCCAACGAACTCAAAGAATTTTCAAAATCGATACATGTGTATATATAAGAATCCACAGAAAAGTATCGCGACAAGCGAGAATTTTTCTTTTCCGTGCGTTATACGCGTGCGTGTCGACGTCAGATTCCCGGAGTTTCGGATCAAGGTCGCCGCCTCCGGAGAAAAGAAAGCCTCCCCCTGTAACGAAGCAATAAAGACTAAGGCAGGGAGGCTGCGTGAGCGGGTGGCATTTCTCGTCAGATTTCTTTCATCGGTGCGCTGCACACGCGAGTGCCTCTCTAAGCGCGAGCAATTAAGACGAGGACCGCGCCGCCACTCGTCTCCTTCCAAGCCGACTTTTATTTCGAGTAATTTAAAGCGCACCGATTTTCATTTTGCGCTGTGAGAAAATGAAGAAAAAAAAAGAAATCGCACCCCTATACCGTTAATTACATCGCAGTCGTCAGATGCTGCTAATTTAAATGCTCGCTCGTCGAGGCTCGCTGAATAATCCGCGGGTGAGATGAAAAAAAAAATTGAACAATGGAACGGAGCGCAATTATTTCCGTTCGAGAGTGTAACTCGCGAAACAAAATTTCCCTCTCATTTGCAATGTAACGAACTATTTCATTAATTATCAAATTTCCCGAGCGGCGCGTGCCTATAAAGAAAATATTCAATTAATTTATAAATTTGAATTGGCCGTGAGTTCGATATGTGCCGGCCGCCTCGTTACGACTCGCTAATTTTCCATCTGGAGCTCCGCGTAAAGCGAGCTTTCGGTTATTATCACCAATGAATTCTCCCCTTCCCGTTCGCTGTTTTTCAATCGCCCGCGAAGATCGCGAGGCAACGACGTTTATCCCGCGGGGGAGGAGTAGCATAAAGTATCGCTTAATTAACAGGGCTATTACCGAAAGGTACCTGCGCCGCGGTTTAACGCATTTAACCGCGGAAAATAAAATTCGCTGCTCGAATAAATGCGCGGCAATTATCGCGGGAACGCTCGGCCCCGCCCCTCGAGTACGACTACGACACTAATTTGCCAGTAATTAGTAGCTCGCGCCGAGCTACCGTTTTCCCCTTCAAAGAAATAAAACTATTCGTTTATTAAAAACACACCTGACAGTTAATTTTGAGCAAAGTAATTGAAACATGACATTTTTCGAGTGCATCGAAAATTGCGCTGTGAAAAAAAAATAGACGAGTCCCTCGCTGCGTCGCTTTTTCCCAGCTTTCTTTTTAATTACCGTCAGAGAAGCAGGCAGCATTTACGCGTCGTTTCGTGTGTTATCGACGAGTCGCGTTGTACGCAGGAAACAGGTAAGCCACGTGAAAATATCGAGTCCCTTTTCTTTCTTTCCTCGGCTTCAGTCGCTCGCGAGAATCGCCAGTTTTCGAACTAATCGAATGGCCATACAAAAGGAAATTCGGAGCGGAGTCGTTGGCATTCCAGGTGTGTCCGGTGTAAAACACAGACCGAATTGATTCAGCGGACTCGCGACAAGACCTGACTGTTCGTGGGTAATTGGCGCTAATGGCGCCTAATCGCACGCTGCGCTAAGGGTAAAGCGCGATCGACGCTGTAGACGTGCCTGTTGATCCCTTCCCACACGGACTCGCATAAGAATGCCCCTCTTATCGGTGACCCTTGGGTGCGCCGTGCGCCCTTCCCGTTAGGGCGGCGAGCGTCTGGCTAATCAACGTACATCTTCTTTATTTTCGCTTAGCGTGAGAATGTCTTTCCTCTTCGGAGTGGCAAATTGTAGAAAATGATGGATGTACTGGGAGGGGGTTCCAGTAAAAATGTACGATCAAAACGTATAATACTTATGTATATACCGTTAGATTCGTATTTCATTGTAATTATAATTAAAAATATGTGTAATAATTATAGCGACGTGATGAATTATAGAGTGATTATTCACTGTTATATTAGACTTTTGGAATTCTCAATCGCCTACATTCAGTAATTGCTGAATTTATCTATCAAGTGAGTAAAATTTTTTTTTCTTTTTCTTTCAATACATTTTACTCACTTGATAGATAAATTCAGCA
>JAWWEN010001710.1:0-33312 GCA_035582955.1 Sycophila texana | reverse complement strand
AAAACGCCAGTTTATCGCAAGCAAATTGAGGTTAGCGTGCGGTAAACGGGCGTTTTCCGCACGGCGTGCTATAAAAGAAATTTTTGAATGTGTTAATATAACATATTATGTATATAAAACAAGTATAAAAAGATCTGATTATTAAAAATTTAAAATGAATTTTTTACAGATAATAAATAAGAAATTGTTTTTTAGTGAAATAAACTCAGGCTGGCCCCCTTAATTGTTGTATGTACCGTAGTCTACGCCCTACTTTGCTTCGTAATGTGGTACAATTTGCCAGTGCCATTCTCTCAAAAAGGCAAATGCTCACTTGCGTGCAGTAATGAAGAAACGTTAACGACACGACAGCCTGGCGCGGAGTCTCTGAGCTTCGGTAGCAGCAGTAGGGTAAGCAGAAAATGGCCCAGGTGGTTGCACTGCAGCTGCAGCTCGTTACCATCCGTGGTGATCTCGCGCGGGCACATCATCACCCCCGCGTTGTTGATCAGCAGGTCGATCCGGTTTTCGCTCGACAGCAATTGGCGCGCGCACTCTCGTACGCTCGCGAAGCTGGAGAGGTCCAACTTGCACACCATTAATTCACCTGGCTTGCCCTGGAACTGGGGTCGATTTGGCCTGTCGGAGGAATATTCAGATTTATTAAATTTTTCATTATAAATGACGGACTGTGTTATTTTGTTTCTAAAGAGTAAAAACATGTAAGGCAATAAAACATGAAATGTAAAGTGGTGAAATTGCAATTTTAACGATACTTACTTCGAAGGTGGATTTCGTCGAATGTCTTCTACAGCTGCCTTTGCTTTTTCTACATTCCTGCACGCTAATATAACTTTGGCTCCTGAAAAATCAATAGACGAAAATTAATTGAAAAATTCTTTTTTTTTTTTTTATTTTCACACTCTGGAGTATTTTGCATATACCGTAAGGGGATTAAAGAGTATACTAAATTTTACCAGTGAAGAAAGTGCTGCATCTTCTCCACTCGTTTTATTAAATATTTTCATTAATATAGGGCTCTTGCATTTGGCGCTTTGAAATACTCGTATCGTCTGTCGACAAAATCTAATCGTCTCGTCAGAAAAGTTTCACTTTCGACAGAAGTTGCATGCACCTATAAGTACAAAAATTGCACGATCGCGGGGAAGAATATCTCTTTAAATAAGCATCAGAAAAACAGTTGCGCGTAAAGCAACCACCACTACATGTTCACTTATGCGCAATTCATTTTTTGCAAATAAAAACTACGTGGTAATCTAAATCATTCGCAATAAAAAAAAACTGCGCATGCAGAAATTTTACGTCGAAAAAACAAACTTGCACAGACTTTTCCACGAAGACGTTAACACTCCCCAAAAATTCTTCTTTTTACAGCAATTTTGCAAAACGCAGTTCCTTTCTTCAGGAATTCACATAAAATTTTCTTTTTTTTTTCATTGCAACTCTTTGACAATACACAATAGATAAATAAAGATCGTAAAACGCCAAAAATAATCAGCTCCTTCTCATTTCTAAATTAAGCTACCAACAAGTAAGTCGATAAGAAGGAAACCTTTTAATCGGCCAAAGCGCAGGCACTTAAGGTACAAGAAACTGGTAAAAGGCGAACGCGGTCGAATTAATTAATCTCCCTGACACGTAATCTCGTAGGCATTTCAATAGCAGAACAATGAATCTCCAGGCCATAGAATGCAGTCTCACCTCTGTAGTATAAATCGCGCGCGGTTTCCTTGCCCAAGCCGGTGTTAGCCCCAGTGACTAGGACAGTCTTGCCGGAAAGGCGGACCGGACTTTGGCATGTGCTACTGAACGGCCACATCTTCGGAAGACTCGGCGACTCTACTTTCTTGTCAGGCGCCGAGCTTAGCGGCGGATCGACTGCAGCCGAGGTACTTATAGACGCCGCGCGTGCATCGACGAGCAGGATGGCGATTGTTGTTTTCCGCCGAGGCGGGGAGCTCAAGGACGCGTTTAGAGCATTGAAATAGATAAGACGCAGCCAGCCGCAGAAAGTTAATTAAGTCGCGCAGTTTTATTTTTTTCTCTCTTATTATTACGTAATATCCAATTACTATCAATAAAAGTGAGTAATTACTGTACATTGTATACAGGCGTAGAATAATCCATGTCTTTAAAATTACATTGTAGTTGAACTCTGAACATCACATTAACATTCTATGCATTAATTCATTAATGAGTACAGTTTATGAAATTAATTTATTCCTAATCCTACAAAAAGAATAATTTACAACTTGAATATTCAATAAAAATTTCAATAAAAACATAAATCCGTCGAGAAATGTAACAACAAAATATTATGTACTTGGATGGTAAAAACTTGCGATGGTACAAACATTACTTGGATGGTAAAAAATCTTGCGATATGAGGTCGAGCAATTCAGCCAGGTTCTCCTTAATTGGTAAGCCAACAATTTTTAAGCTCTCATTCCACAGTCTCTGGGCGTCTTCAACTTTACGAGATGCACCTGAAGACTGCGTAATACTGCATTCGCTGTATTTTAAAAGAAATAAATTATTACTCTCATGGAAAATTTATTTCTGCTAAATTAGCAGGATAAATATTTTTTTTGTACGTAGACTTTTAATTTTAAATTTTGCAATTTAAAATCAAAATCATTAATACTTTTTATTTTTCTCCTTAAGAAGAGGAAGTACGGTATAAGTAATTATTAACTAAATAATGAAATAATGAACAATTATTCGTGTGAAACACCTAGATCCAATACTACTAAAAAATTCTCTCAAACATGAAATAATCAATTTCAAAACGTTCAACGTGGAATTAAAAGTGCCTTGATCAAAGAATGACACGCAACCGAAATACATTTTTACACTACACATTAATTAAGGAGGCGGCGGTAGCTGAAAAAAGTGTACCTGTAATAAAGTCCAGTCTCTTTGCCAGCGTTCTCGTCCACCGCGCAGTGGATGGTGGTCTGGGCGCCGAGCTCCGGGGTCTTAATTAAGAAACTTATGAGCCGAAAGCTGTACTGCGCGCCCGGGAATAAGCCTTTGCCCAAATGCCGACCCAACTCCGTCGCTACTACGCCCGGATGCAGTGCGTACGTCGTGATACCCTCGATCCCCGCCTCTGAAAAAAGAAAATCCCTTCACTTTATTTTTGAAGCGAATAAAAATTGGGAAACGAGTACAGGCACGATGGTCGCGAATAAAATGCGAAAGTTTTTTCAACAACTCACCGTTAAGCTTGCGAGCAAGCTCCTTCGTGAACAAGACGTTGGCGAGCTTGCTCCGTTGGTAGGATTTTATCGGATTGTAGGATTTTTCCAAGTTTAAGTCGTCTAAGTGCATGGGTCCCCCTGAAATAAAAACAAATTGATGCGTAAGTTTTTTAAGGCGCCTTCATTAATTTATGCATCGCAGAATTGATATACTTCGCTGCATCATGAGGAGAAATGTAAATGTATTTTTTTTTTCAATTAATACTCGCATCATCTTTAAAACAGAATATTTGAATTTTTAAATTGTATTAGAATAATTGATTGCATTAGAATAATTACTGCATAGATGCTCGCGTTTGTACCCTAAGAGCTTTAAGCTCATCCGATTTAATACGCAGCCGAACAACGTGTCATTTACATCTCACGTCAGAACAGTAACACACGGAATACAGGAGTCGAATCCTCACATGTGTGCGCTATGGAAGCTACGTTGATGACCCGACAGCCTGGCGCGGAGTCTCTGAGCTTCGGTAACAGGAGCAACGTAAGCAGGAAGTGGCCCAGGTGGTTGCTCTGCAGTTGCAGCTCGTTTCCATCCTCGGTAATCTCGCGCGGACACATCATCACCGCCGCATTGTTGATCAGCAGGTCGATCCGGCTTTCGCTCATCAGCAATTGGCGCGCGCATTCTCGTACGTTCGCAAAGCTGCAGAGGTCCAGTTTGCACACCACCAGTTCGCCAGGCTTGCCCTGGAACTGGGGCCGGTTTGGCCTGTCGAAAGAAAATTAAGATTTATTATTTTTTACATTGTATTGTTTCATTTTTAAAGTAAGCATTTCACTTTTTTAATCCTGGATATATGTGCAGTACTGCAACTATTACTTACTTCGAGGGTCGATTTTGCTTAATGTTTTCTGCAGCTTTATTCGCTTTTTCCACATTCTTGCAGGCTAATATAACTTTGGCACCTGAAAAATTTAAACGTAAAATTCTTTTAATTTTTTTTTTCATTATCTCCTTAGTTGTTTCTCATATAATATAGTGAATAAATCTCTTTTTTTTTTTGCAAAGAAAAATAACGCGAATTAAATCAGACGCGAGAAGCTTTGCAATGAAGAAAAAGCTTTATTCCTAAGTTGCCCGCGAAAGAAAGTATTTTTGAAAAGTGCTTTTCTGAACGCGAATACCATACATGGAATACAAGTAATGGAATACCCATAAGAAACCTGATTTTTTTTTCTTTACAACCCTTAGTAGACGAAATGCTAAGTAAACATCACTGAACGCCCAGAAATCCATCAGTACTTAAATAAAATCAACGACATAGCTATGCCGTCTCGTTACTATATATCCCGTATAAGCGCTAGAATTCCCAAGTTAGAATACCTCTGTAGTATAGATCGCGGGCGGTTTCCTTGCCGATGCCGGTGTTGGCTCCAGTGATGATGACGGTCTTGCCGGAGAGGCGAGCTGGATTTTGACATTTACTACTGAACGGCCACATCGTCGCGACGTTCGGTGAATCTCAGCTCTCAGTAGTCGAGCTCAGCGTCGGATCGAAGTCCCGTCGCGACTGAGGCCAAGTTAGCAGCCCCGCGTAGTTCATCGCCGTGTAGAATAGCCGTCATTATCACCACCGAGGCGGGGAGCTCAAGTGGATGTTTTTCAAAATTTACATTAGACAAAATACAACTAGACGCAGAAGGCTGATTAAGTAGTGCACTTTCAAGTTTTTCTCAAGTATTAATACAAAACAAAATAATTTAGCATAATTTAGTGATCGGTGTATAGTAATACAATGACAATAAAAAATGCGCACAAAAACGAAAAAGTGATTATCGTGTGCTCGTACGCTGGATAAAAATATACCTGGCGAGCCAATCGACTGTGTTTACGAAGGATTTAGCCGATAGATTCGAGGCGTTTGTGTAGTATTTCTAACAAATATCTTTTCCTGACAAATAAGAATAAAATATTATCATACAAATTACAGAAAAGACATGATCGCTCGTCAAAATAACACATTAAAAAAGTTTAGAAAAATCAATCAAAAATTTACAAAAAAAGCAGGCTGACCTTTATGAGAAAAATAGAACAATGTTTACGGGAAATTACCCCTCAGTTTTATTTACTTATATATTTATTTAATGGATAAACTCACTGGAATTAATAAATAGAACAAATCTGATCTCTATCCGCACACATCCATTCATATCAGTTACAAGTATTAAAATGTGATAAACTTTAGTAGCATATTTAACAATTTTAATGCTCTAGAGTATGAAAAATGTACAAAGTTTAATTGCAGGTGGATACAAACATTTTATAAAAATAATTTTCAATTTTATTTTTAATTAAAAATATTTCACTTAATTCAATTATTTACTATTTTATAAACAAAAATAATAACATCTTTGATAGTTAAATGCAAAAGTGTAATAGTCAATTTCTTTTAAATCACATAGTATTTGAGATCTGAACTTCCTGCAAGTTCTATACAAGAAGCTAGTGATTGATGTTCTCCAACGCCACTATGGATTTAAATTATATCAATTGCCTATAATGTATTTAACTCAGCTCGTAAAATTGGTTTACCCAAACGCACCAATAATAAAGAAATAAAATGAATTTTCAATAAAAAATACTTTTACTCAGCACTATAGAAAAAAAAAATTGAACTACTCCATTACTTGGAGGACAAGAAATCTTGCGATATGAGGTCGAGCAATTCAGCCAAGTTCTCCTTCATTGATAAGCCAACAATTTTTAAGCTCTCATTCCACAGTCTCTGGGCGTCTTCCACTTTACGAGATGCACCTGAAGACTGCGTAATACTGCATTCGCTGTATTTTAAAAGAAATAGATTAGTACTCTCATGGAAAATTTATTTTTTGCTAAATCAGCAGGATGAATATTTTTTCTCTACGTAGACTTGTAACTTTAAATTTTGTAATTTAAAATCAAAATCATTAATACTTTTTATTGTTCTCCTTAAGAAGAGGAAGTACGGTATAAGTAATTATTAACTAAATAATGAAATAATGAACAATTGTTCGTGTGAAACACCTAGATCCAATACTACTAAAAAATTCTCTCAAACATGAAATAATCAATTTCAAAACGTTCAACGTGGAATTAAAAGTGCCTTGATCAAAGAATGACACGCAACCGAAATACATTTTTACACTACACATTAATTAAGGAGGCGGCGGTAGCTGAAAAAAGTGTACCTGTAATAAAGTCCAGTCTCTTTGCCAGCGTTCTCGTCCACCGCGCAGTGGATGGTGGTCTGGGCGCCGAGCTCCGGGGTCTTGATGAAGAAACTCATGAGTCGAAAGCCGAACTGCACGCCCGGGAAAAAGCCTTTGTCCAAATGCCGACCCAACTCCGTCGCTATTACGCCCGGATGCAGCGCGTACGTCGTGATACCCTCGATCCCCGCCTCTGAAAAAGAAAATCCCTTCACTTTATTTCTGAAGCGTACAAAAATTGGGAAGCGAGTACAGGTACGGTGGTCGCGAATAAAATGCGAAAGTTTTTTCAGCAACTCACCGTTAAGCTTGCGAGCAAGCTCCTTCGTGAACAAGACGTTGGCGAGCTTGCTCCGTTGATAGGATTTTATCGGATTGTAGGATTTTTCCAAATTTATGTCGTCTAAGTGCATGGACCCCACTGAAATAAAAACAAATTGACGCTATTAGCTTGGATTTTGACGCAATGCACTTGGATGACACTGCTCTTTGATGCGTAAGTTTCTTAAGGCGCCTTCATTAATTTATGCATCGCAGACTTTCTATCCTTTGCTGCGTCATGAGGTGATATGTAAATGTATTTTTTTCAATGAATACTCGCATTTGAATAATTGATTGCATTCATATAATTACTGCATAGATGCTCGCGTTTCTACCCTAAGAGCTTTAAACACATCCGAATTAATACGTAGCGGAACGACGTGTCACTCACTAAACTTTATTTTCAAGTCAAAACAGTAATACACGTAATACAGGAGTCGAATACCCACATGTGTGCGCTAAGGAAGATACGTTGACGACCCGACAGCCTGGCGCGGAGTCTCTGAGCTTCGGTAACAGGAGTAGCGTAAGCAGAAAGTGGCCCAGGTGGTTGCTCTGCAGTTGCAGCTCGTTTCCATCCTCGGTAATCTCGCGCGGACACATCATCACTCCCGCATTGTTGATCAGCAGGTCGATCCGGTTTTCACTCGACAGCAATTGGCGCGCGCATTCTCGTACGTTCGCAAAGCTGCAGAGGTCCAGTTTGCACACTACCAGTTCGCCAGGCTTGCCCTGGAACTGGGGCCGGTTTGGCCTGTCGAAAGAAAATTCAGATTTATTATTTTTTACATTGTATAGTTTCTTTTTTAAAGTTAACATTTCACTTTTTTAATCCTGGATATGTGCAAGATTGCAAGTTTTACTTACTTCGAGGGCCGATTTTGTTTAATGTCTTCGGCAGCTTCATTCGCTTTTTCCACATTTCTGCAGGCTAATATAACTTTGGCACCTGAAAAATTTAAACGAAAAATTCTTTTAATTTTTTTCATTATCTCCTTAGTGGTTTTGCATATGATATAGTGAATAAATCTCTTTTTTTGCCAAGAAAAATAACGCGAATTAAAACAGACGCGAGAAGCTTATTTGCAATGAAAAAAAAAAGCTTTATTCCCAAGTTGCCCGCGAAAGAAAATATTTTTGGAAAGTGCTTTTCTGACCGCGAATACCTTACGGAATACAAGTAACGGAAAACCCATAAGAAACCTGATTTTTGTCTTTACAACCCTGAGTAGACGATATGCTAAGTAAACATCACTGAACGCCCAGAAATCCATCAGTGCTTAAATAAAATCAACAACATAGCTATGCCGTCCCGTTACTATATGTCCCGTAAGCGCTAGAATTCCCAAGTTAGAATACCTCTGTAGTATAGATCACGGGCGGTTTCTTTGCCGATGCCGGTGTTGGCTCCAGTGATGATGACGGTCTTGCCGGAGAGGCGAGCTGGACTGTGACATTTATTACTGAACGGCCACATCGTCGCGGCGTTCGGCGAATCTCAGCTCTCAGAAGTCGAGCTCAGCGTCGGATCGAAGTCCCGTCGCGACTGAGGCCAAGTTAGCGGCTGTGCGTAGTGCATAGCCATCGTTAAGCACCACGGAGGTGGGGAGCTCAAGAGAATGCGTTTCAAAATTTACAATAGACAAAATGCAACTAGACGCAGAAGGCTGCTTAAATCGCGCATTCTCAAGTTTTTATCAAGTGCTAATACAAGTATGTAACTGCTAATAAAAAAGAACAATTACTATACATTGCAGCACACCAACGACAAAATAATTTAGCATAATTTAGTGATCGGTGTATAGTATATTACAAGGACAATAAAAAAGGCGCACAAAAACGAAGAAGTGATTATCGTGCGCTCGTACGCTGGATAAAAATATACCTGGCGAACTGATCGACTGTGTTTACGAAGGACTTAGCCGACAGATTCCAGGCGTTTGTGTAGTATTTCTAAAAAATATCGACTGTTTCGACGGAAAGAATCCTGCCACATAAGAATAAAATATTATCATACAAATTACAGAAAAGACATGATCGCTCGTCAAATTAACACATTAAAAACGTTTAGAAAAATCAATCAAAAATTTATAAAAAAGCAGGCTGACCTTTATGAGAAAAATAGATCAATGTTTACGGGAAATTACTCCTCAGTTTTATTTACTTATATATTTATTTAATGGATAGACTCACTGGAATTAATAAATAGAACAAATCTGATCTCTATCAGCACGCATCCACTCATATCAGTTACAATTATTAAAAGTTACAATTATTAAAATGTGATAAACTGTAGTAGCACATTTAACAATTTTAATGCTCTAGAGTATGAAAATTGTACAAAGTTTAATTGCAGGTGGATACAAACATTTTATAAAAATAATTTTCAATTTTATTTTTAAATAAAAATATTTCATTGAATTAAATTATTTACTATTTTATAAACAAAAATAATATCATCTTTGATAGTTAAATACAAAAGCGTAATAGCCAATTTCTTTTAAATCACATAGTATTTGAGATTTGACCTTCCTGCAAGTTCTATACAAGAAGCTTGTGATTGATCTTCTCCAACGCCACTATGGATTTAAATTATATCAATTATCTATAATGTAGTTAACTCAGCTCGTAAAATTGGTTTACTCAAACGCACCAATAGTAAAGAAATAAAATGAATTTTTAATAAAAAATACTTTTACTCAGCACTATAGAAAAATAAATATTGAATTACTCCATTACTTGGAGGGCAAGAAATCGTGCGATATAACATCGAGCAGTTCAGTGAGGTTTTCCTTGACTGGCAAGCCTACAATTTTTAAGCTCTCATTCCACAATTTCTGGGCGTCTTCCACTTTTTGGGATGTACATGAAGGCTGCGTAATACTGCATTCACTGTTTTTTAAAATATATATATATGTATTAATAAAACTTCAAAACACTTATTTCTGCTAAATAAATACAAATAGTAAAATAGTACAGATGTAGCTAAATAGTACAGATTAAAATTTAGTTAAATCATGTTAACTTAAATTTAAAATTTTATAATTTATAATCAAAAGGAAAAATCATGTGAAACACGTAGATCCGATATCATAACAAAACTCGCTAAAAAAAAACACGCCCATCTTTGTTAATTACAAAAGACTCCAGCATAGAATTACGGTTTCCTCAATGAGGCGACAGTAAAAAGAAAATATATACCTATAATAATGTCCAGTCTCTTTGCCGGCGTTCTCGTCAACTGCGCAGTGAATGGTGGTCTGGGCGCCAAGTTCTGGT
This sequence comes from Sycophila texana, assembly GCA_035582955.1. NCBI lineage: Eukaryota > Metazoa > Arthropoda > Insecta > Hymenoptera > Eurytomidae > Sycophila > Sycophila texana. Next base: position 23,257 of record JAWWEN010001710.1, on the reverse strand, counting down.
GTTTTTATAAACAATCTCATAATTCGAAGACCGAGCTGCACGCCCGGAAAAAAGACTTTGTCCAAATGCCGACCCAACTCCGTCGCTATTACGCCCGGATGTAGTGCGTATGTTGTGATACCCTCGATCCCCGCCTCTGAAAAAAGAAAAACCCTTCACTTTATATTTTTGAAGCGAACAAAAATTGGGAAGCGAGTAGAGGCACGATGGTCGCGAATAAAATGCGAAAGTTTTTTCAGCAACTCACCGTGAAGCTTACGAGCGAGCTCCTTCGTGAACAAAACGTTAGCGAGCTTACTCTGTTGATAGGCTTTTAACGGAGTGTATGTTTTTTCCAGGTTCAAATCCTCAAAGTTCATGAGCCCCGCTGAAATGAAAACAAATTTAAGCAATTAACTTGGGTCGTAAAGTATTCCACTTAGATGACGCTACGTTTTCTTTTTTTTCTTTTTTACGAAAGTCCGTTTGATTCATAGATATTAGGTAATAGCGCACTACGTACCAAGGCGAATAAAATAAGAAATGTCTCAGATCGCAGGTGATTGTCGGCCGAGGCGAAGCCAAGGTTGACAAACATGTGATGTGACGCTTTCTTTTTTACAGGTCAAGACGTGTATACTATTTTTCTGCTGGACGAAACCGGAAAGTGCCAACTTCAGCATTAATTAATAATGAATATTCTTGAGATATCAGTTAAAAGCCATAAATAGAAAATCAAAATATCCTGACAACTTAAAGATCACTGTAATAGCTTGAGATCCCTAGAGATTTAAACCCATCCTATTTAATACGCAGCCCATTCTATCACAATATTCCTACTGCATAGTTGCTCGCATTTGTACCCTAAAAGCTTTAAGCTCATCCGATTTAATACGTAGCGAAACAACGTGTCAGTAGTACATAGTAAACAGTAACACACGGAATACAGGAATCAAACCCTCACATGAGTGTGCTAACGAAGATACATTAACGATGCGACAGCCGGGTGCGGAGTCTCTGAGCTTCGGTAACAGGAGCAGCGTAAGCAGGAAGTGGCCCAAGTGATTGCTCTGCAGCTGCAGCTCGTTTCCATCCTCGGTGAGCTCGTACGGGCACATCATCACTCCCGCATTGTTGATCAGCAAGTCGATTCGGCCTTCGCTCGCCGCCAATTGGCGCGCGCAGTCCCGTACGCTCGCGAAGCTGGAGAGGTTCAATTTGCATACCACCACTTCGCCCGGCTTGCCCTGGAACTGGGGACGGTCTGGCCTGTCGGAGGAACATTCAGATTTATTATTTTTCATTGTAAAATAAATTGTAAATTGTAATTGTTGGTAAATTGAATTTTTTTTGTAAGTGAACGTTTCAGGACAATACTAGAAGTGTAGGGCTGCAATTTTAACTGACTTCGAGGGCGAAATTTTTCTTGTCATTATGAATTGTACACTACTCTAGTTTAAAAAGTTATCATTTCAGTTAAATCTTAGAGCAGAGTAATAAATTGAACGTAACGTACTTTGATGGTGGAGTTTGCCTGATGTCCTCGGCAGCTGCATTTGCCTTTTCCAAATTCCTGCATGCCAGTATAACTTTGGCGCCTAAAAAATTTAATATGAAACATTATTTTATTGCTTTCATTATCTCCTAAGTTGTTTTGCAAGTGATAAAATTATAAAATCTCTTTTATTATGCACAGTCACCGTCTTATCAATCTGTATAGGAAATAAATTTCATTTATTAACGAATGAAGCAGGCATAGTTAAAAGCTGTCGCGATAAAAAACATCACTCTTGCGACTTTTATGTTACCATGGAAAACCTGTCGTGAATTTTTTGCGAAAAAAACACGTTTTGCAAAGTTACCCTTCAAAAGAACTTTTAAAACTGACTTTACTTCGTGTAGTCACACTTTTCAGTATATAGCATGTGTAACATAAATACAAAGAAAAGAAGCGATAAACTAAACAAAATGATGTTTTTATTTATTAACATAAAAAAGCAGCTTTCCTTATTCTATATTTTAGGGCCATTCTCTCCTTATTTCATATTTACAATTAAAAAAAAAAAACTTGATGACATTTTAATGAAATCCCCTGGTGCCCAAATTATCAGTAAAACCTTAAAAACTGTCTTTCATCTCTAATCTCGCGAACGCGTTTAAAACAATGAAGCTTAAATAAAAAATCATTGAAATCTCCAAAATTTCTATGTCACGCATAATATGACTACCAGCAAACAAGTCGATAAGAAAGGAACCTTCCTTCGATTGTCACTCCCCCGAGAGTGGCAGCGCCTCGCTTTGGAGCGCTGCCGATTATCTCTCACAGGTATTTACTGTGCCATCTAAAAGCGTCTCTGACCCATAGAATAATAATTTAATAATCCGGTGCTTCACCTCTGCGGTAGAGATCACGGGCGGTCTCCTTGCCGATGCCGGTGTTGGCCCCGGTGATGACGACGGTCTTGCCGATGAGGCGGGCCGGGCTCTGGCACTTGCTGCTGAACGGCCACATCCTCGGCGGAGCTTCGCTTTCGTCGGACGTCGAGCTCAGCGGCGGATCGAAGGTCCGTCGCGACTGTGGCCAAGTTAGGTACTGCGCGTACATCGACGAGCCGCAGCCACCGTTAGGTCTTGCCACACGGCAGTAAGCTGAAAGAGGACACGTTTATACAAAAATATACAATAGTTAAAACGCTGCTAGTTGTAGATCGCCGAGGTATGCGCGTACTTTTAATTAATTGTTTTATTTTTAATTTACTATTGTTTATTGTCGTTGCTAAATGAATCTACCGGCCAACGCTCTTCCGTAGTTTTTATAAAAAAAATTTTTGTGTTACTCATCAGGAGAAGACCTTTGCTTGGATTATTTAATAATTTTCAGTTTTCATTGTAGGTTATGCAAATTAGTTTCTTTTTTTTTAATTTTTATTTCAAAGAGAAAAGTAAATTGAGGAGAATTGAACGCCATGGATCATCCTAGACGCGGAAAAACAAATTTTATTGATGTAGCAAGTTGTTTTTGTTCTAAAAAAAATTGCGTGTAAGAGTGGCATAACCGATAGATATAGTTTTTATTTTAAAAAAGTGCTGATGCAGAATGCAAATAAATAAGTGGAAAAACTCTGAGTTTTCGAAAGAAGCAAAAATCTTCAGCGGAAAAAATTAATAACAACCGCGTATCTTGCATTTTAAATGTCCATTGTTTGTAAATAATATTATAATAATTGTAAATAATATTAATTTTAAATAACTGTATAACTTTCATGCGGTTAATCTTAAAAATATAAAATAAAATTTAATTTTTTAAAGATTCTTAATTCTTGTTTAAGTATTACTCAGTGGTTTGATAATTAAATTATTTTCACTGTTATTTATCAAATTAATCTTTCATTTATCCATTAATAACTAGTATTTATATATATTTATATGGGTATATGATAATTAACAATTATTTTTATAGGTGCGATAATGTACAGGTCACGCCTGAAAATAGTATACAATTAGAAAACTAATAACAAACAATTCATTTCGAAAAAAAAAGTAAATCTACGCTAATTTTATAAAAAAAGAAATCGTACTTTTATAAAAAAAAATCTTGAAAGCCATTCTACATGTTATACCGTTATCAGGACTGTCGTAACGCGGAGTCGTATCATAGGAGAAAATCACGGACCACGCCCGCGGAATAATTTGGAGAAAGTCCGTAACAAGCACTGCAATGCGATAATGAAATTTAAGTGCTTCCAGGTGCGCGCTTGACTCTTATCAATGAAATCGAAATCGAGGTAATTAAACTGGTTCTCCCGCGCTTGCGGCCAATAAAATCAACTCCTTTTTTTTTTCGAGATCACCGCGTTCGATTCTTGTTCCTCGGTGCTCTATTAGCCTCTTATCCGCAACACGTTACGCTTAACGCTGATGAGATGACAAGTGAAAAATGATCAGATTTGCCTTAAGCGCTTTTAACTCTAAGCTGCCTGCGTATTTTGAAAAAAAAAATGCAAAAGCTTCTTGTCATCGGACGTTTTAGCTGAGTTCAGGTACTTATAGTTTTGAAAAGAGTGACTTGCAAAATTCAAGAAAAATCTTGCAATAGAATTCGAGAAAATGATGACGGCAATAACGTAAATTGCAGTTCAGTTTCCTTATAGTCAAGCAAACAAACGAAACACCCGCTTACAAAGGTGCCAGAAATAAACGTTGAAAGAATTTCCTCTCCCAATAATTTACCTGCGTATATAATGTATTTCCACAAAAGCCAATCGATTAAATAACGATAATAAAATTGAAAAAATATCGCTTCATTTCATCAAAAATGATTCAACAATACGCGTATGCGAAGAAAAAACGAAAAAAAACCGGAACAGCGAGAAATTCAATCCCAACGAAAAAGCGAACGACAGCTTAAAAACGCTCGGAATTCCGTGTCTTGGCGTGGACTAATCGCTCCTCAAGATCTGACCGAAAGGCACATTGAAATTCAACGCTCCGAGACGTGCCTCGGGCAACTTCGACCGTGAAACGGTCGCGCAGTGCCGTCCGGTTCGACCCAAGGGAAAGTAGCGTGACGCGTCCTCAGCCTCTTCTTTCATCTCGAGATCGGGAGACCCGCGTAACCAGCCTTTCAGGTCGCTTAATATTTATTAATTAGGCTTGCATCAGTGGAAAGGTCGCAGCCGCCGCGTCGCGCTCACGCGATGCTCCGGGTTTTGCGGAGGGCAGGTTTCTGCACAAAAACGCAGCCGCGGCCGTTCGACGAGATTCCCGGTCCCAAGGCTTTGCCGCTCATTGGGACGCTTTACAAGTACTTACCGATCGTTGGTGAGTTACGAGCGGATCCATTCGCCAGTTGTTTACATTTGCAGCTATAAGTGATGCTGATGACTCCAAAGTTAATTTTACAACTGCAACAGTATTATTTAAAAAAATTAAATTAAAGTCATTTTTTTACTTTTTTATGTCTAACTATATAATAGGTGTATATTAAATTTTATAGTAATAATTGAATTACATATAGGCACCTTATTATACAAAATTAAAATACTACTTTACCTTTAAGTTGCAGTATCATTATCTACAAGTACACGTTACACGTCCTCCTATTATACCTTAGACATCGCTCTTGCGCGCTCTTTTATTTAATACGCTATAATCTTAAGAATCGAAGAGTAGTAATTAAATATCCATAATACTTAAACGTTAATGCCTAAAAATGCCTACTTTTCGATTTCTTAACGAACTCGTCTTAGCGATTATGAAATTCTAATCAGGCGAAGCGACAATTAAAATGACAATGATGCAGGTGAATATAATTTGAAGAAGCTGCACAAAAATGGAGCAACGAAATACGCAGAATACGGCCCACTGGTACGCGAGGACATAGTACCAGGTGAGCCGATTGTTTGGGTGTACCGTCCGGAGGACATAGCCGAGGTGTTCCGGGCAGACGTGGGCCGGAACCCAGAGCGTCGCAGCCACCGCGCTCTCTTCAAGTACCGCTCGGATCGACGCAACGTCTACAACACCGGCGGCCTCCTGCCGACGTAGTAACAAAAAATTATTAAGTACCTCGACGGAAAGAATTTTTCTTCACAAGTTACTCGCTCACAATTTAAAAAAATGTATAAAAAGGCAATCGCAGTTTTCTTACATTTGAAAATTTACGAGAAATCGCTTAAACTTTTATAAGAAATTACACTAATTTTTTCAAATCATTCTAATTTTTACAGTAAATACAATTAGCCTAATTTACTGTAATTCTAATTTATAAAAAAAAATTACGTCAATTTTCACGCTGAGCTTACTCCTAACTTCATACGTAAATTCTCTACTTGCAGAGTGCTGAGTATTCAAGACGCCTAAACTGTATCAATAAATTTTTTTACAGAAATGGCGAAAACTGGTGGAAATTGCGCAAAGAATTTCAAAAGGCTCTTAGCAAGCCGCAAAACGTCGTTCACTACGTAGAGGATACTGACAAAGCGGTACTTCGTTTCGTCGAGACTTGCGCGAGAAATGCCTACGATGATGACGTATTACCTTTACTTTCGCGCCTATTCTTAGAATGTACGTATTACATTACATTCTACAAAAATAATACATTAATTTTTCTGCTTTTTTGCAAGATAATAAAATGATAAATATGAATCATGAAAAATTAAGAGATATATTGTCGCTTTAGGATTGCATTAATTTTTTTATGATTTCACAGTAACATGCTTGGTTGCTTTTGATCTCAAATTGGATGCCTTTTCCGAGGAAGAGCTACGAGTTGATTCGATGAGTACGAATTTAATCAACGCTGCATTTGATACTAACAGCAGCATACTACCTTTAGATAATGGACCGAGACTTTGGCGTTTTTTCAATACACCACTTTATAAGAAACTGTGCAAAGCTCAAACGTTCATGGAACGGTACGCACAACTTACTACGTTAATTTAAAATTCAAAATAAATTGTTTAAAAAAGCTATGAATAACTTAAATTAATTTTGAAGAATTGCTGTAAATCTGGTGTCTGAAAAATACGAAAAACTAAAGAAAGAAGGTCCCAGCGAAAATTCGTCCTTACTGGAAATCTACCTTCTGAATCCCGCTCTCGATTATAAAGACGTCGTTGGTATGGCGTGCGACATGCTTCTCGCCGGCATCGATACCGTAAGTGTTACTTCGCAAAACAACGAGAATCTCACCTACAATACAAAAAAAAAAAAAAAAAAAATAATTCTAGTAAATATTATTTCTACAGACAACGTACAGCACGGCATTCGCATTGTACCATTTAGCAAGGAATCCCGAGGCTCAGGAGAAGCTCCACGAAGAATCTAAAAGACTGATTGATGACCCGCAAAAGGAGACCCTTATCGCGGCAGAAGCATTGAAGAAGGCTTCGTACACGAAAGTCGTGATAAAGGAGACCTTCAGACTGAACCCGATTTCCGTCGGAGTCGGACGAATATTACAGACTGACGTCGTACTCAATGGGTACCACGTTCGCCGAGGCGTAAGTGGCACCCTTACTTAACTCTCGTGAATCGGCTGATTTTCGGAAATAACTTCCACTTTTTCATCATCAGACCAACGTCGTTACGCAGAACCAGATTACCTGTCGCCTGCCAGAGTACTTTGACGAACCGGACAATTTCGTACCCGAGCGCTGGACCAGAGAAGCTAAGAGCGATAAACCCTCGGTGCATCCTTATCTCGTTCTTCCCTTCGGTCACGGGCCTCGTTCTTGCATCGCTCGACGATTGGCTGAGCAGAATATGCAGATTTTTCTACTTAGGGTAAGATGATCTTAATTTAGAAATACCTGAAATTATTTGTTGGATGAAAAAGAAGATATAAAATAATAAAACTACTTGAAACTAAAAAGAACAATGTGTTTAGAAAATACTGGAATTAATTAATAAAACATGTCGTTAATCGTTAAAGAAAAACTAATGTTTTTCATTTCAGATATGTCGACATTTGAAATTCAATTGGAGAGGCGGAGAATTGGACGTGGATTCAGTATTAATCAACAAGCCAAATGGCCCGATAAATTTGAAATTCTACAAACGCGTGTGAATACACCATGAATAAATCAAATTTCATCCTCTTTTTTTTTTCATTAAAAAGATGTGTATTTTTCTCCGTTCACTAAACGTTATACAATGAAAATTTAACTTAACTTAATTAGAAACAATCGTACACCGCGCCGAAAGTAGTTTGGACTTGCGCGATAATAAAGTCAAAGCTTAATTGTAAGCCATGTATTTGGGCGTAGCAGAGAATTTGGCGTAGGACTTGATGACCTTGGTGACGGCCTCGAGGAAGTCCTTCTCCGTGGCGACCTTGCGCCTAGCGCGAATGGCAAACATACCGGCCTCTGTGCAGACCGAGTGAATCTCGGCACCGGTGCTGTTGGGACAAAGACGAGCGAGCAGCTCGAACCTGATGTCGCGCTCAATGCTCATAGGTCGTGCATGGATCTTGAATATGTGGGTGCGTCCCTCAAGATCTGGCAGGCCGAATTCGATCTTACGGTCGAGACGGCCTGGACGCATCAGCGCTGGGTCCAGCGTGTCCGGTCTGTTAGTCGCCATCAGTACTTTGATGTTGCCTCTCGGGTCGAATCTTTGAAAGAAATTAATTGTTTAGACTGGCTTCGCAATGAGAATGATGGGCGGAGGATTCAAATAGGGTTTACCCGTCAAGCTGGTTGATGAGCTCGAGCATAGTCCTTTGGACCTCATTGTCTCCACCAGCTCCGTCGTCGAATCGGGCACCACCGATGGCGTCGATTTCGTCGAAGAATATAAGGCACGCCTTTTTACTTCTGGCCATTTCAAACAGCTCTCTTACCATCCTAGCTCCCTACGTTATGTCATCAATTTATCATTATAATTTTGAATAAAATTTTGTTGTACTATTATTATTATTATTATATGAGTGTAAATCACAAACCTCTCCAACGTATTTCTGTACTAACTCTGAGCCAATAACTCGAATAAAGCAAGCATCTGTCCTATTAGCTACTGCCCTTGCACACAAAGTTTTTCCAGTTCCTGGAGGTCCAAACAAGAGCACACCCTTTGGTGGCTCAATACCCAAGTTTACAAATTTTTCAGGCTAAAATGCATAATAAATGGAATATAAAATTTATTAAATTAAATTACAATTACTTAAAAAAATATTTTTAAAATCTTACATGAAGCAGTGGAGTTTCTACTACTTCTCTCAATTTTTCGATTTGTTCTTTACATCCACCAACGTCACTGTAAGTTACATCGGGCTTTTCTTCCACTTGCATCATTGTTACAGTTGGATCAATTTTTGGTGGCAGTGGTATGTGAATCTGATACTTATTACGATCGACTCCTACCCTCATTCCTTCTTCAATATCTGTTGGTGCTACTGAATCTGCAAGGTCCACCACGAACTTTGCAAACTGCTTAACATTAATAATGTACTTTGGATCATCTGAGTCTGCGTTAATGATTTTTGTGCAGCGAGCAACTTGTAATGGCTGTTCATTTTGGAGTGTCTGTTTATCGGCTGCAAGATCCCAAAGAGCAGGAGGAGCCAAACCAGTATCAGACTCCTTGATTCCAGTAAGTTCATTGACCTGCTTTATAATAGTCTGAATATCTTCCTCCACAGCCTTAATACTTTTTGTGTATTGACCTTGTCCCTGAAGTCATTTGCAAAATTAAAATTTTGGAGCAATGAGATATAAGATTCACAAATGTCTTTCAAATTTATTAGATTAAAAATGTTCGAAAACTTACGTATGTTTTTAACAACGCAATATCGCCTTCATCAAGAGCTATTTTTTAAAATAAAAAGGACATTTAAATAAGAAACAAAACCAAACGTCAAAATAAAAATCATATATTTTGAGACTCTTACGCTTAATATCCTTCTCTTCTTTTTCTTCTTCATTCTTCACCTTTCGCATATCATCTCCAAGATGATCCGGCATTTTTAATGATTTATACAAATCAAACAATCGAACAAATACACTAAATTAACTCCAGAACTTTGCCAAGTGCGAGGTTATGTTTTCTAAGGCCGATTACAAGCGAAAACTGTGTCTGAGACTAACAAATATGAGAAGTGAGACTGAACTAAACGAATTCGGAATTATTTAGAAATTATGATTTCCGAACGGCGAACATTCGAAACTTATGATAAAAAAAATTTCTTATTTATCGATACTCACCTAACAGATTTTCAATTTTCTTAAATGTATTTCAAAATCATTTATTAATACAATACTAATATTAATAATAACTAATCGCATACCTTGTAACAAAACTATTTTCTTGTATAAAATGTTCTCGTTGTAATATTCCGAAAGAATACTTTTCATTTGATATTACTGTAAACTGCGCATGCGCGAGACTTTTCCCGGTATAAGGTGTATTAACAACAGTTTATTTGTAATCTGTCGGCTATATCGAGCTAACTGTTGTCCGTAAGTTAATAGAGGATCGTAAAAAAAATTATCAAATGGAAATATACTGGAAAACCAAATATTAAATGAAGTATAAAACTTTAAAAATTTTGTAATTTAGACGTAATATTACTTTTAAGATTTAGTATTCAGGTAACCTAAAATATACATAAGCACAAAAATATGACAATCAGATAAAAATGTTGTGGTTTTTATTTATTTATTTAAATAAAACTGTATTTTATTACTTTTGTTTTAGGAAAAGTATATTTATTAACCATGGGTTAAGGCAGTAACTATAAAAATATTGAGATTTGTGCTGTAAAACCTTCATTTGTGGAAGGTTAAAAGATTGGGCAAGTAGATTGTGGAGATAAAATTGTGAATGAAGTATAGATTTCCTGCAATTGTATAAATAAACCACCAAGATGGATCAAATGCTTCCAAGTCCTGGGTTTAGCATACCCAGTATCGGAACGCCGTTGCATCAACCAGATGAAGATCAACAAATTTTACCTAATGCGCTGCAGCAACAACAAGAGCAGCAGCAGCAACCACAGTTTCAAATGCAACCGTCTATGCATTCCATGAGCCCTATGCAGGGCAGCATGATGATGCAAACACCACAAAAAACAATGCACACTTATGCGATGAATCAACCTTTTGCAACTCCTCAGAGTATGATGCAGCCACAAACTCCAGTATGAATATTTTTGTTTTATAATTAAAATTCCTTTTTTTTTATAATTTTGTATTTTAATTGTATCAATGTTTCAGCAAAATATAATGTCTCCACTTGTACAACCACAAAGTCAAATCGCTCCATCATCAATGGGACCATCTACACCAGGCCCTATGACCCCCATGACTCCAGCATCTGCCGATCCTGGTATACTTCCTCAATTACAGTAAGTAAATAAATATAAATTTAAATTTAAAAAAGGACATTTTTATAACATTTTTGTAATATTATAATTTTTTTCCTATAAAGGGCTACTGCCCATATAAATATTAAATAAATAAATAAAATCTTATTTTAATTTTTTTTTTTTTTCAGAAACATTGTATCAACTGTAAACTTAAACTGTAGATTAGACTTAAAAAAAATAGCATTGCATGCAAGAAATGCAGAATATAATCCTAAACGTTTTGCTGCTGTGATTATGAGAATACGAGAACCGAGAACTACTGCTCTTATATTTAGTAGTGGAAAAATGGTATGCACGGGGGCAAAGAGTGAAGAAGATTCCCGTCTTGCAGCGCGGAAATATGCTCGAATTATTCAAAAACTGGGATTTCCGGTATATTCATATATTATTTTTAAAAAGTATTTAAAATATTTTAATTTTCTTGATAATTAATCATAAGTTTATTATTTCAGGCCAAATTTCTTGACTTCAAAATTCAAAATATGGTCGGTAGCTGTGACGTTAAGTTTCCCATTAGATTAGAAGGTCTAGTCCTTACACATGGTCAGTTCTCATCTTATGAGCCTGAGTTATTTCCCGGTCTTATTTATCGTATGGTTAAGCCACGTATTGTATTACTTATTTTTGTTTCTGGAAAAGTAGTATTGACAGGTAAACTTTATTCTCCTATCTTTCTTGAAAATATTTATCTATAAACTAAATGTGACCTTCTATATTCACTTGCAGGAGCCAAAGTTCGTCAGGAAATCTACGAGGCATTTGATAACATTTATCCTATTTTAAAGAGTTTCAAGAAGCAGTGATATTTACCTGTAATATCTATCGTCCTCAGAGCAACTGAAATTTATATTTTTTATCACCACCTGGATTTATACGAGGCATGTAAAGCAAATTTTTATACAATAACGCTCTTCCCAGGAAAATCAAACTTTTAAGTCCATTTGAATGAATTGCCAGCGTCGCGCGCTAGTTTAAGAAAATAGTAAAATAATGCAGTACAGATCTGCAAGTTGAGATAAGTTACTTAAGAGTTGGACATTTAAATTAATTTCTGGCTAAATATTGTACATCTGGCTATTATATTATATATAATTAGTAATTAAAAAACCGAGTTTTATTGTTAAATGAAATATAATGTATGAAAGTTTGCTAATCCGAATTTATCTTTATTTAATGTTTAAATAGATACAGTACAAAATTATTTTCTCAAATGAACGATCATTACGCTTCACATTTACATTTGAGAATTAATTACCAATAGTGCTAATTTAAAATTTTTTTTTCTATTTTTTTAATATACATACTAATCACTAATGAGCTGTAATATAACACAGCATTTACGCAAATCTTTGATATACCTAAGAATACTAGACTGGTGTCTTCACTTCCAGTCAATTGTTACTGCTTTACCATAATTATAAGATTTTATTCTTATTTGAATTCCTTATGAAATGATTTGGAGCCCGCCACTTCTTTTGCGGAGAAAAAATGAAAAAGTTAATCAAATAAAGAACTCTTTTAAAAAAAGACCTTGTGATTGTGTTTACTCATGTACAATGTGGTTGAACCCCCTCGTCGCGAGCGTGGCTCGCCATTATTTGAGCCAGGCATTGCTCGGCGTGTTTGCGAAGGGCCAACCGTGTTTCCTCATCCGTTTCAGCTGGGAGCCGTTCCAAAACGAAATTAAGCGCCGAGAGTGTATCTTCCGATGCAAGCAGTCTGCTCATTACACCCTGCGCCACGTGACCGTCCTCGTCCTTTATTCCCAGACTCTCGAATAACACTTCTAGCCCCTCTTGAAATTCCGGATTTATTTCCGCTTCGTATAATGTCGTTGAGTCTCTTAACTCTGAACTGTATCTGTAAATAATTCGTTACGTTAACAAACTTTGTAAGAACCTTTTTTCGTATTTGATTGTTAAATTTAAATACTTGTAGATCATATCGCTTAAAGAATCTACAGTTGTTTTGGTCCAATCTTGCGACATGTCTATTCCTTCGTATGATATCCTCATTATGTCACTTAAGTTCTTTTCAATATCTTCTTTGCAATATCCGGCTTCTTTCATGTTTTCCGTGATTTCTTGCAACATTTTTTCAATAGTCTCGCGAGTATTCGTTTGATCTACTGTAACTACTTGTGATAATAAATGCCTTATCTGAAAATTGTAAGATAACTAAATTATTAATTATCCTTGTTAACTTCTTTTAAAAAACAAAGATATATATATTTTAAAAGATACGAACGGCTATGACTTTTTTGTAAAAGTCGCTGTCTTCCATCATAAATTTGGTGTCGGAGCTGACAAGCGTTTCGGTTTTCGAATGGCGATCCTTCGCGTCGTCCGGCCCGTCGAAAAACGTCATCGGTGGTCTTCGCTTCTGCTTCTCGGATTTTGACTGATCCATTCTCTCTAAGTTTTTCGTCTTGTTGCTTAAATTTAAAATCTCTTTCGAGATGCACTCTTTTTGCTTTTCCTGATTCTTCAAAATCTTTTTCAATTTATTCAAATCAGCCTCGTACTGACCTTCCACCTTAGCAATTTCTTCCTAGAAATAAAAAGATTAATAAATTTTATTTCTAATATCCGTTGGTAAGTAATAGAAAAATATTTTTAGTAAAATGCAATACTTCGGATAACATTTTGTGGTTTAATGATTTTTGCAGTTTTAATAACTCCTCCTCCAAAACGGTAAGGAAGCCCAGTTTCTCCGTGTTATCCTTAATGAGATTCTTCAAGCTTTTAAGCTGATTTTTGTACTCGAATTTGACATTTTGAATTTTTTCATCGTAATATCCAATCAAAGCCGAAGTGTTCGATTTAATATTGAATATTAATCTTCTTAAGACTGCTTCGTACAGACTCAATAATGAAACTTGTTGACCGAACTTCTGCTCCATCTCCTTCTTGATCTCCTCTTTTAACTGCTCCAGTTCTCTCTTCATCAGCTCGCAATCGGATTTCATCTTGCGGAGGTGTATTTTGTCGTTTCTACATAAAGAAGACAAAAATGTTTTTATTTGTCTTTTAACTCATTTTTATGAAGATTTCTTTTTTACTTACTTATGCTTTTCTAATTGAACCGCCGTCTCCTTCTGTAATTCGCCAACTCGAGCGTAGAGTTGCGATAATCTAGTTTTATCGAAGACCACGCACTCCTGAATTTTTTCAGCTTTATTGTCGATGAAGCATTGAAGCTGATTTAGTTTCAGAATTAATGTAACGTCGATGTCATTCAGCTGACGCTGCTTCTCCCGCTGAAATTACGAATGATGCTACATTAAATACAAACTTTCATTTTTTTTTATCAAAACATACAGAATCTTTATTTTTCAAAGGTATAGTTAGTAAAATAAAATGAAACGCCTCCGATAATATTTTGATAACATTAAAATGGTACTATTTTTAATGCTATTTAAAGCAACAACAAAAAGTAGACATTTTAAGCATAGAATAATTATTTTGCTGACTAAACAGCGCAAGAACAAATTGAAATTCTCCTCTACTTTTAGAAAAAATTTCCTAATCGTCGTTTTGATTTTAATTAAACAGTAACTATACTTTAAATCGCTCGAGCATCTAACCTTGTGGGAACCATTATACTTCACCATCCATCAACGTCACTTTACAATCCCACCCTTTGCCATTTATCAGATCAAACTACCTAATCCTCAAAAGAATCCCCCAGCGCTCATCAACCCTCGCGAACAATCTGACGTATCGCTTACAAGGCAGGTATCTAGTCGGTCGCGGTCACTCTGCAGTTCGGCCTCGATGCCCTTGAGCTCCTTCCGGAGATCGTCGAGCTCTTTGGAGAGGATCTCGATGGCACGTTGATCATCGCGGCAGCGGCGCTCCATGTCGTATCGCTTATCGCGCACCATGAATGCCTCGTCGTACAAGTCCTTGTCGCAGCCTTCCGGACAGATGCCCTCGTCCATGTGCATCATGGCCAGCTTCTCCTGGTCCTCGGTCTCGGAGTCGTCGTCCGCGTTATCTTCGTCAGAACTGCTTTCCGATGACGACGAATCCGACGATGATGACGATTCTTGTTATTTAAAATTCAATTGATGTACTTTGCGTGATTTTTAATGTTTTTTTTTATTTCGTATTTATTTTATTAAAAAGGCTAAACTAACCATCGTCCTTCTTTGGTGGTTTGTACTTCTTTTTGACGACCCTTTTTAGAAATATAAAGAATCTATCCTCCATAATGGAGTTTAAATAACGGGTCATGCTTTCCTTTATTTTATCCTGCAGCTTAAGGATGTGATTGTTTTTGTCTTCGATTTTCATAGTCACTTTTTGAATCTACAGAATAATAAAAATATTCAATTAAAATAATTATAATGAGATAAATTAAAACTATCTATTAACTACAATTTTACTGTGATATTTATCCACTGTAACAACATTTGTTATAAAGACAAAATTAATTAGTATACAATTATTACTTTATGCTGAGAAAATATTAACGAAAATTCAATGTAGTTTTTTAATGCCTAATTAATGCGTAACTTTTTAAAAACCTAATTTTAAAAAATTACTAAATATTATTAATTATTAATTTTTAATTTGAAAAATTAAAGATTGTCAGTATTGAAAAGAACAAATTCTGAACTTCGTAAATAACAAGATAAGATCTTATTCTGAAATCGATCATTTTAACGAGTGTGAACGCACTTTATTTTTAACAGTTCTCATAGCTTTCAGCCTTTGATGGACTTTTTTGGTGAGCTCGTTTTCCATGCCCTCGAATCGCTTGAGGACAATCAGTTCCTGATGCATAGTCAACAGATACAAGTCCATGTAAATGCTCTCGTGTACGATATCCAAACGCTCCTTTTCAAGCTGGTCGAGCTCTGTATCGAAGGCCACGTAACAATTACGGATATATTTCAGAATCTCGCTTTGCTCGTGGCTTCTCCTCGCCACTCGTATCCGCTTCATTTCTCGCTCTGTACAATTTTTTTTTTTTAAATTTCACTTAAAATTTTCTGCTTAATATGATGACCATGACGCATAGTTTTTTCATTTCTTTTACCTATTTTGCTATCGCCCTTTTCGGCTTCCTCGATGACAGCCAGAACATCCGGGGCCACGGTGCATCGTATCGTCCGCGCCTCGGGTAATTTAGTTTTGGCATCGACCATGGATACTGATCTTCGAAAGCGGCGCTCGTCTAATAGGAGGACCTCGTATTCCTCATCGAAATCTTCGAGAAACTGATCTTCGAAGGGAGGTAACTTTCTCCTCTTCGATTCTCTCACGCGATCTGGGATCGATGTGTATGATTCCATCTGAATAAAAAAAAAAAAAAAACATTGTAATGTACTTGCAACTTTTATTTATCAAATAATAAAAAAAAAGTATCCATGTGTATAAACACATTAAAATTTAACGCTTATTTTAAGTGCGTAACAAAAGTCTGACCTTCAAATGCTTCTCCGGAAATTCGATATCATCATCAAAAACAGGTACGGACGGCAAAGGTTTTACAAGTGCCTCAGGTATTTCGCTGTGAATTTGCTTCAGCGTACGAATCAGCGCCACCACTTCGTTTTGCAAGCCACCCTTTTTCTCTCGCAGCTCTCTCAGCTTATCATTAAAGTCTTCACGGCGGAAGTGAATCTTAAAGGAATCATTAATTTTGATTTTTCCTGATTTCTATAACTGCCGTTGTCACAAAATGCAGCTATCGTATTTCATTTGTATACCTTTCTTCGGCACTCGATGATTTCCTTGTATTTGGTAATGACGGTCGGTTGAGAGGTTTTATTCTCCATGTCTAACGAAGCTTTCAGTTTGTAATCGCCGATGGTGCTTTTGGCAGTTTCTATCATCTCGACGTCCTCCGGATGCATTACTTTACGGTCGGGCTTGACTGATTGCAGGAGCTTCCACTGTAATATTATTTACATTAAATTACGCCATTTAATTATTCTGAATAAATAAACTTGCCTCCTGCTCTTGCTCCTCTAACTTAGCTTTGAGCGCTCGGTATTTCTTTAGCATTTGGTTAATCTCGTCGCCTAATTTGCACTGAATTGTTCGAGGGCTGAGACCCTTTAAGAAACTTTCTACCCCTCGAAGCTTTTCTTCGCCTGGGCCGCTATCGTCGTATTCAGACTCGGCGGGAGTTCTTTTAAAGAGGAAATAATTTATTAATAAGAATTCCATTTTTTTTTAATTTATAAAAAAAATAATGTACCAACCTTTCAGATCCGACATTTGAACCACTTCTTTTATCATCCGTTTCTCGAGTCAATGCTTATGACATTAAAACATTCATTATAAAATGCAGGAATTACCAATTAACAAAGATTTTAATATTTGTTTACTTACAGGTCATACGGTCATCATTATTATCATGATCAAATTCGTTTTTATGATCAACCCGTTCAATCTTATAATCTCCGGTCAACTTTTTTTCTCTTAATGAGTAAACCATGGTATTCGAAGTCCTAATTAAAATCGTTCATTAATTTTCTTATAAAACAATCAATGTAAAATAAATTTTTAATTAATTAATTATCTTACAGTATTCTTTTTACTGCAAACGGCAAGGAAGTCAGAGGCTCGATAAAATGGTTCATGAGTTTATCCAATTTAATCTGACTTTTTTCCACATTGTAAGCCAATTTTTTGTAAACGAGATCCATTTCAGCTTGTAATTGAGAATCAAGATCTGATGTTATTCTTGGATCTAATTCCAATTCTGCATCCGTTAGCCTCTGCGACTGTGGCAAGTTATTATTTCTGACATAGCAGATGATAAATTTTAAATAAATTATAACTTAAACGAACGCAAATTTTTGTGAAGACTGATTTTTTACCTTTTTAAAATAGCATTGTATTCTTCGGTTAGCTGTCGTAAAGTCGCCAATGTTTTTTCTTTTTCTTCTTTAGCGTTAGCCATTATTCGATCTTGTTCCTTTTTAACAATGACCTGTTCTAAACTAGGGTGATCCGCGTCTTCGATATCTATGACATCTATTTCAGGCTGAAAAATATTTAAAATCCTTACAAATATAACTGCATTTATGGATTTCCTTCTTTTCATAAAAAGAAACTTACTATTATCATATCAGTATTAGCTTCTGGAATTAATATCTCTTCAGGAAATGTATCATCATTTATGAAGAAGGAGAAAATGTTTCCATCATACCCACAGGTTACCAGCACTTTCTGATCATAGCTTAAGTATATCTTAGATATATGGCCGTTGAAATTATCGTGCATTGACAAAACCCAGTAATTCGAAAAATCCGCATCATCCTCTGGATTTACATAGCAAACGCGAATTTCTCCATTGCCCAAGCCCAATATAACGTACTTGTGCTCATTACTAAAATAAAACAGTATTATTTATTTTTAGCGAAGATCTATCGTACTTTAATTTAAATCATATTTTAATATCAGACTTATTACTTCAAAACTTACTAAAATAAAAAATAAGAAACTTCATCAACGTAATCGGCCAGTCTGGTGCTTGCGACATTTTCACTTTTTTTGTTATGATGGGGGGCTGTGTACTCATAAATGAAACCAGCGTCGTAGCCACCAATTGACAACACTACTGTATCATTCGCTGTGTAAAAAGCTGCTAATACTCTATTCGGTACTTCTGGTATGTAGATATCCGGCAGCGGCGGCTCTTCATCCAAACCCGCTTCTATTTGTTTTCAAAATACACTAGTTAACTAAATTGCAAAATTTTTCACATCTTCATATAATAGTAAAATGAACTATAGGTAATTTAAATTTACCTAAAAATAAAGCTTCGTCAACTTCAATTCCAGGATTGTTTTCTTTCAGCTGGTTCAATTCCTCTCTTTTCTCCGCAATTTTTTGCATCCTCATTCTGTCCAGCTCCAAGCGAAACTCCTCTCTCAAAATAGCAGATTTCACGGACTCAAATTGAAAAACTATGGGTTTGCACTCCGTTAAATTGTAAGATATCGTAGTGTACGGTTGGGGCTTCTCGGGAAGGTCTACTTGCACGCAGTGCCCTCTCAAACATCCTATGAATATCGTTGTCGGCTAAAATGTTCGATTTGTTAATTTTACTTATTTACTTTTTTTTTCATTTTAATTTTTAAACGTGTCTTACGTGATCCGGCTTCCAAGTTATAAAAGTAACTCCCGAAGGCACTTCTACATATCCAATCGGCACCAGACGGGGATACGCCTCGTTCGCTTGAATTTGAAAAACAAAGAGAGTCGAATCGTCGCTGCCAGTGACTAACAAGCTGCGAATTATTAATTTTTTATTCATCCCTCAAACATTTAAAGAGAAAAAAAAAGCAATTTATACCTATTGGTCGGATTCGTCGCCATGCATGTTATCTTTTTAGTGTGAGGCTTGAGCACCTGCATCAATTTAAGACTGATCGGCCTCTTGCTGGTCTTGTTTTCATCCCCCCGCAAATCTACCCACATCATTCGAATCAAGCCAGTGCTGAAGGCACAAATGATCGTCGATCCACTTGGCTCTACCTTAAAAACATCGTAGATAGGGTTTAAAAGGGATTCGATAGGTGTATATGGGAAGTCAACGATCGAAAACGTACGGAGCAGGGTAACCAGAGGATGCAGCGACCCATCTCCTGGAATTGATGGTAGAACACAAGCTTTTTTCTATAATAGTGGTATATGTTCAGGCAGCCGTCTATGCCGATGGTAGCGATGTAGGGGGCCCAATCTGCTCCGGCCATGTCCAAAATGGGCCCGGCGTGGCATCTCAGCAGGCGCTGCGATGGTTTTGGAGTCTGGACTGTTACCAGCTCGATGAGCCATATTCCTCCGTTACCGTCCTGGTAAATGTTAAATAAATATCTTTAATTTTTTTTTTTTTTTTTCATTTTTATAGAAAATTTTTTCCTATTTTAAAGTGTACTAGTACGAGTATTACCTGAGCGTACCAGTGATTATTGTCGGGATCGGTAGGATCTTGCCGTAAAATTTGTAAGAGCATGGACTTTCGGCCAGGCTCTTCGCCGTTTACTTGATCGCCGATGACGAGTTCATTGATCGGCTCAACCTCGATTAAATTGCTCTCTTCCGTCGGCTCCGCTAAATCGATCGTCTCGTAGTACCATACCCGTATAACCCCGTCGGTACCTAAAACGATAAATTTAACAGTAAGCTTCACATTGACTGTAAAAAAAAAAATTGTTACTGAAATTATTATTTATATGTCTATGAAAGAAGGAAAATCAATATTCAATTCTTTTCACATAGACTCCTTACTCAAAATGAGGAATATATAATAATAAGAATATAAATGACCAGAAAGACTAATTTTCAATAACAATAATTCAATAATACTCCTTTAAAAACAATTATAACATTTTGTTGTAAAAATATTAGTATATTATGGAATGTTTATGATTCGTCAGCGTGTTTAAACATTTTACTAATTTTACATTTAAGTTACTTAAAACTTAATACGATTGTAACTATTTATTTATTTACTTATCAATGATAAACAGAATGTAAGTTCCCAAATCTAAAATACAAAACAAAAAAGTTCTCTCGATTTGTTGTTTAATCAGCTGTGCAGCGTAGCGACTTGATTAATTTTTTTTTTTTAATCAGCCTTATAGCACAGCACACATGTGGAGTACTATTTACCGCGAAAGAAAGTCTGTACTCTTGTGGAACAAAGTAATTTTACGATGGATATATCCCGCATTCATTGCGGTTGAAAGAAAGAAAAAAAGCGTGTCTCTCACCAATGGATATGAGCTCCCCGTTGATGTATTCAAACTGCGATATGTATTGAGTGTGGCAGGGTTTGCGATTCTTTCGACACACTTCAATCTTGATCAACCCCTCGTTCCACACCAAGATGTTACCCCACTCGCATCCCGAAATAATCTAAACCACAAATGTTCGGATTAAACGAAAGTCGAACTAAAGCCTTAAAAAATTAAAAACTAAATATTAAACAAAACAAAAATTTCTCTCGTCTCTTAGTATACAATGAATTTCTTCGAAGTTATAAAAAAAAAAATAATAATAAGCTCTCCAATATTAATCTATAATAAAATCACATTTTATTTGTATATTTTTACTGATTACTACGCTGAGAGAAATGTTTTAGTAAAAATTATAACAAATATCGTCTAGTAAAAATTACTGAACTGATTGGGAAAGTTTTTACAGACTGACATTTTGAGAGAAATTACTAAATTTTACTGAAAAGTTTAGTATTTTCTCTAGTAATGCCAGTCTGGGACGACTTTCCCAAACAGTTCAGTAATTTTTACTAAAACATTTCTCTCAGTGTAAAAAAAATAATAGTGGAAAGTTTACAATAAATTTTGTAAGATAGAGACAGACTTGGTAAGCCAAGAAAATTACTACAAGTTTTGGATAAATTGATATAAATTGTAATTTTTCCAAAGTTTATAGTAATTTTCATGGTTGGCCAGGTCTGTCCCCATCTTACTAAATTTATTGTAAATCTATTCCTCTATTATTTTTTTCAGTATTTAATCTATTAAGCATACCTTCGAATATTTATATTTATGTAAAAGGACTAAAGCAGAAACTCCGCAAAAAGTGCGTTAAAAATTAATAAATAAATAAATGAATGAACACATCAGTTTTAAATCTCGAATTCTAAAATATTCCGTATAATAAAGAGAAGCATTATACGGCCGACGGGTTCCCGACTCCCCCTAACAATCGCGTAATTCGCAATTAAACACTCGCGGCGAGCCATAATGGAAGGAGGGAGCCGAACCTTCTCGTCGGGCGTGGGGTAGGCACCGACGATGTCGGAGATCTCGGTCTTGCCGAATCTACCGAGCTCGCCTTGTAGCTTCAGTCCCGTGAATGTGTGGGCCATCTTCCAGGTTTTAATATGGCCGGCGCCGCAGGAGGTCATACGGCCGGGCATTGTCGCCGAGAAGACCACGTTGTACACGTCCTGGCCGTGGGACTTGATCTGGAGGGCGATCTTCGAATGCTTCCAGTCCCACACGGTTATCAGGTAGTCAGGGTCGCCGCCCTGGGACACCAGCTGCTCGCCGTCCGGACTATTATTAAATTTTTTTTTTTTATTAAATAAAGTAGAAAAAGGATGTTGCAGATGGAACTAAAAATTTAGTTAAATACTTGTTACAAAAATATTATATTGATTTTTAATTAAATATTTAGTTGAATAATTAATAAAATTTTTAGTTAAAAGATCGATCTATTATCTATAAATATTTTGTCAATTTATATAACTAAAACTTTGATTGGTTAAACTAAATCGTTTTTTATTATCCTATATAAAGAATAACAAAATTATTAATTAATCGTATTTAATTCGCGACGGATTGAATATTTTAAAATAATAATTAGTTATAATTGAGAAAAAAATATATATATAAAATATAATTATTCCGCGAAGTCACAAATATTTCGATCGATTTTTTTTTAGTATTAAATTTTATTCAAGTGCACGTACTTCGTAAATTATTTAGATCAGGTTTGTAAACGTCTTTTTTTTGTCTTAATGTAACGTTTAATTTATTTTGAATTATCTTAAAATGCAAATTCTTTCTTTATAAAATTATTTCAAGGTTTATTGCCAGTTAAAAATGTCAAGCATATATCTATGACGATTCGAAAATTTTTTACGATAAACGGACACGCTTAAAATAATTATTAAGCTCTAATAATAATATTTATAACAGCTTCTGTAATGATATTCTCACGTCTTAATTAAAAAGGGTAAAAATTTTGCAATTTAATTAGTTACATCTCCGCTGAAGGGGCATGAACGCAACAATACGTTACGCAACGAGGAGGACGGAGGGTACAACGACATAGAAAATTTTGTAACTGGATACCCGACATCCCTTAATTAATCCCCGAAACGAACCGGTTATATGAAACTAGTTTATTGTGATATTTCGGGCGGCGTGTAGAACGCCATGTGGTCCTTTTCAGGCGTTACACGCTTTCATGCATCATTTTCCTTTCTATAAATATATGAATAAAACCGGTCGAAATCAACCGCTAATTAATATCTCTCTTCGTCATTAACCTTCACGGTACCGGCGTGGCGACTTTTCAAGCTGGACTTTTAATTTTTAAGGAATTCACCCGCCACTGTAATTTTAAGAATGCGTATTACGGTTTCGGCAACAAACTTGTTTTTCTTTTCGTTGGTATGATGGTATGATGTTTATCCTTTTTTTTTTATATAGAATATAAATTTTAAGATTTTCAAAGCTAATTTTACTACTACTTTACTACGCACTCGTGAGTCAACACTATAATAGTATAATTTATAAGTATGCGGTAGATTCTTGTTAAAGCTCAATTTTATTTTTATTTTTTTTATTTAGTTAGTAAAAAAAGAGCGTATACGCTATATTTCAATATATATATATAGAGGGCCCAG
>JAWWEN010001685.1:0-33375 GCA_035582955.1 Sycophila texana | reverse complement strand
AATATAAATTTTATTATAATTTTTAATTTTCAAATTTTTTTTCAAAAAAAAATTTTTAGGTATAAACCCCCCTTAATTTATGAATTTATTCTTTCAATTGATACTGTCCATTTTACTGGATAATTTATCATCAGGCGTTACTTAATAATAATGCAATTATAGGTACTAAACTCGAATACGTGCAAATTTTCTCGGATAACCACCTCACTGAGGAAAGGGAAAATAGAAAGAAAACAGTAATAGAAACAAGAACCGGAGCGTTTACGAGCGTGAAGTGCGTGCATAATGACCTATTGTGGCGCCGGCGGGTATGCCGAACCAGTCGTGCGCCAAGGTCCCGGCAGGCTGGCCGGGAGTCAGGATCTCGGCGGGCAGCAGGTGCACGGGAAAGTCGCCGGCGGCGAGGGCCTCCTCGTCCCAGCCTCGCGTCTCCGTTAGGAAGTACCCCCAACTGGCCGCGTTATGCGTACTCATGCGCACATCCGCATTGTCGCAAAGCAGGCTCACTACCAGGTCCTGCACCGTGCCGCATCGCTCGTACTTCTTCAGCTTCTCCGGCCTGTTCGGGCATCATTACGTCACGTTAGTTTTGAGATCGACGGGTCGATTAGCCGCTCCACGGATTTTATGACGTGTAATAATCGCTAATAAAGGAAATCCGAGGCGCGAGATCGGAGCCGAGTTCTCTTATATGTGCTCTCTCTTTTGTTGTGCTTGCGATGAAAAATGAGTCACTCAAAGGAGTGAGTTTTCACATTGATCGGAGAGAAAGCTGCGTCGATCGGAGTAAAAATACTACTTTTTTTTTTTCTCAATGGGGGCAATTATCTCGGAGAATTTAGAGAGCAATCGGGAGGAGAATGCGCGGCGAGTGAAATTCATTGGAGTGCATTAGGAGAGTTTCGTTACTTTTTAATTGGAATCTCTTAAATTTATTGCTCGTTGTGTATACAATGCATTTTTGCAAATCGATTTGACGATATCGCGTATAAACGATCAACGAACGGTTGCGCGTAAGATTTATTAGCACGCGTTGAATTATGTAAATTTTGTGGAAGATGAGATAAAAAGAAGCACTCATTATATCGTTTGTATAGCTGTATTCAATTACGGCGATTCCCCTTTAACGTCGCGGGAAGGTACAAGATAACGAGATTATTAAAAAGCTGCTCGGAGCAATTTCACCGCTACTTTCTCAGTTGTAAAATGTAATGTGTCCACTTTGTAACGAGACAATGTAACCGGCAAAATCGTCCGAGCCGTGTAATAATTCCGACGATTCTTCGACTACGATTTTCACGCTTAGCGCGAGCAAACAGCGAAACAACTTACACACTTTGACATTTGAGCTTTTTCAGGAAAAAGTGCATACAGATTCCGCCGCGCGACTCATATTTTTTGTGACACATTGACTGCAGTCAAAAAGATTGTATAATAAGAAAAAAAAAAAAAAACAAAATATTATCAGTCAGGAAGTTCATTACGAATGTTGATAATGCACATCGCGACCTCCGATAGAATTTTTTTTTGCACGCCGATCTAAAAAAAGAAAATTAATTTCCCGCCTGTGTCACAAAAAAGTATATAAGCATACTTAAGGCTGCAAAAATCGACAAGGCGAAAAGTTAATGGGCGGCGCATCGAATTGGCGCGCGCGGTGCTCGTTCCCGCGCAGCCAGCCGGCGAGGTAATTAGCGTGTTTATTGTACTAACTTATTTTTGGCGAACCAAAATAGGGTGGCGCAACCGTAGCCTGTGTGCACGGGCAGGTGGCTTCCCGACTTCGGCAGGGACTCGAGGAACCCGATGTCGCAGCGGCCGTCCTGCCATGTGTACAAGTTGGAGACCTTATCCTTGTCGATGTCGAGCTTGAATTGGCCGTTTTCCTTGTGCGAGCACTCGCTCGGCAATTGCCATAGGGTCACACCGTGCATCTGCCCGCAGATGCCGATGCTCTCCACCTGAAAAGTGTATGAGTTCGCGCGTCGTTCGGTATGTTTCGCGAATGGATATATGTGCACTTCGATGCGGTTGAAAATCATTATTTCTTCTTTTAAAAAATCGTTATACGTTGGCGATTTACACTTTATAATATAGTCTTCTGTTCCACGTAGAAATTGTAATTTTTTTTTTTTTGTTAATTTAATGTAAAGATAGATAATTATGTTTACTTAATTTTTTAAGAGCAAAAAAATAATTTGATGACCTTCGACTAAGTATGAACCTATCAGCTTTTAACGAAGTAGCCGCGAAGGCATGCATTTAATCCTTTTAAAATATGATCAATGAAGATAAATTAATTTAATGTTATCCTTTGAAAGCTAAAAGAAACTCTAAAATGCAAATTAAGTGCATGTTATTAATCTTAAATAAACATGACAAATGCAAAACTCGATTTACATATAAATTACTTGTATTTACTAATAAAATATCATTCAATTTTAAATGCTAATTTAAGTATATGAATTTAAAATTACAGATTTTTAATTATGTGTGTGTCGGATCGACCGAGTATTAAAACCGCATTGGGCTCAGTGCTTGAAACTCGCTTGTACAAACGAGGCAGAACCTTTTCCCAAGGGAACAATCGCGATTTCCTCGTTTCTTCATTACCCACGACGGAATTGAAGGAACAATGATACAATGGATCCGTAGGAAGGCCGAAAAATCATGATACCTGTCGCAGGAGGTCCTTGGGCAGTCTGGACACGCAATTGTGTATGGCGGAGAGGATCTTCGGCACGTCCTGCTTATTGCCCTCGATGCCCAGATCACTCGGTACGTTCGCCTGCGTATCCTTCGACTGGTTGGCCAAGATTGCCTGCGTTTCCTTCTGCACGACGACGACCTTCACGGACGTCGTGCCGACGTCTATACCCAGCACCAGCGGCGACATCCTCGACCACTTCCTCTTCGGGTGTTCGAGCGTGCGTATCAATTCGCCGGACGAAAGTGATTTGAGGGATCGGCCGAGAAAATTTTTTTCCCCATTCACCTGCGACGCATTGCGAGATGCTCGACGAGATAATGGCGCGGTTAAAGTGACTGTATATAGATAGATGCCCGTCCGGCGCTGCGGTGGATTCGATGTATTAATTGAGGCAGTCGTCCGTCAGGCTCGCTCGATTTATAACCTTGGGGAAAAAAGGAGAAGCTTATTTATTGCTAGCTAATGCCGAGCAGGGGGGAAATTCGATGCGACGCTTTGAGTAGCGCGGGTTCATAAAGTCTTACGTGAGGGAGATGTTTAATCTGTAGTGGATTTGCGCTTGAATCCAGGGATACGAAGTATGTGATTAATGGACAACCGCCGACAGATAAACACCGCTTGCTATCTGAGCTTGTTTATCGAGGACTGGAGAAAAGTATGTACTGTTATCAAACATCGAGGCTTTTCACGAGGCGTATTATACACTCTTCCGCGTTGTTGCACTCTGAAAAAATCAATAATAATGGGTTTCCATGTGTTTTGTGATATGATAATAATAATAATATTTGCTTGTCAACAGTTTATGATGAATATTTGACGCTCAATTTTAGTCGTGTTATTTGTCATGAAAATTGTTAGAGATAAATACATTAGTAGATATATATATATATATATAGTGTTCATTTGTTTATAGAATTTTCCGAATGAATACAGAATTGTGATAATCAATAAAAACGGAATTGCATCTGAGCAATTTTAAAAAGTATGTTGCGTAAAGAAAATTTGACTACGCAGGGCACTTAAATTGAATTGACGAAAGTAAACAGAGTCATGCAGATGGTGCTTATACATATCATGCGACTTCTTAAAATAACAGAAAGTTATCGAAAACTCCAATCTTGAATTGCGAAACGTATGTAATATATCGGTGCTTAAAACATTATTTAAGTTTTTTGGTAAAACATAATTATATAAAAGTTTAATTCATTTTAATTAAATTATCGATTGTAGAAAAATCGATACTAATTATTCCAATTGTTAAATAATTTACTGAATGCAATCAGATTTTAATAAACATTTGTTTATATTTTAAATTAAACAATCAAGTAATTTCTTACATAATTTTCGTTAAATAATTTATTTATACTAGTCAATTTTCAAAGTTTGAAATACCTACATATTCAATGCACAAATAAATTAATTTCCAAGAAAAAGCATTTTCAATCATTTATGTTACTGTAGCTTATAAACGTTCCTCCGTTATTTTGAGGTTTTAATTAAAAATCATTCTTCACTGTTCAACATTTTGGGATGGAATCGGAATTTTGTACATCGAATTCAGAGTAATATTTAAATAATTCCTATATATTAATAAATGTTTCATAATGAAAATTTCCGATTGTAAAAAAATGTGTAATTAACGACTATCAGTGTACATTACCCAAGTAAAGTGCACGTTATAAGCTGCTTAAAAATAAATATAATTCGTCGCATTAATTGCGTCAAGTTACCTGAAACTTGGCTAATATTTCGAAACAGTAATAAACTACTCATTTGAGGTAAAGAATAATACCCCAATACCTTCCAACTAGACGAATAACTTATCTAAACATTCAACCGCTAGTCAAATAAAAAATTTACGAGCCTACATAGATACACTACGTACATACGTAGCGTCGCTCACTCCCGCGACCACGACACTTATATACCTCGCTCTTATCGGCGAAACCTTGCACTCTTTCAGAGATATAAAAAAAAATTCCTCGGACCACCGTATACCCAATCTACTCAACCAGCTAAGAATAACACCGCACATTCACTCCAAAACTGAATCAAAAAAAAGAAAAAAAAATCAGCGCATACAATAAAAACAGAAAAAAAAGAAGCTAAATCCCTGAGGTGAAAATCCGCGCGGAAACACCGGGCGATCAGTGTATATACTCACCCAGATGCAGAGAAAAGAGTGAAAGAGAAATGTCGGTATGTCTGGAAGAAGAAGAATCACTTGCGGTCGGCGTCCGCTGCAGTATAACCGGTGTCGTGGCCGTAGTTACTGTGGCTCGAGGGGCGCGGGCACCGCGTGGTGCACACCCGGACGCGCCGACGAGGCGGCACGACGCGCGGAGCGAGAGGCAGATGCTATCGGCGCGAGGGCGCGCGCGCGTCTGTGTGACATAATGCGCCTCGCCAGCTCTTCCGCGTCTAGCCCGCCGGCGCGCCGCCCCTTCTACGCTCGCGCCGCCGGCGCTGCCCGCGCGCACTCTGTCTCGCGGATTTACTGTGCATTATGTGTGTGGCGCGCTTTCGCGACTGCTTATTTATCGAGGGAAGTTGAGGATTTTTTTTTTTTTTTTTTCTGAGGGCACTCGCGGTGGTTGTACGCCGCGCGTCGATGCGTCGTAGTGATGGCATTCGAAAACAAATTTTCTTCTGGTGTTATTTTTATAATTTTTTTAGCTGTCTTTGATGTAGGATTAAGGTTGCTAATGCAAGCGTTTCGACGGCGATTGAATGAAATCGAGACGATCGGGATATAATAGAGTTCTTCGTCTGTGCATGTTTGGATGTTACTACTGAGTTAGCAGTGGTCCGCTAAAACGTTTTATTTTATACGTGTGAAATGTTATGTATTGATAAATTATTTATTTATTCAATCTCATAAAAATAAGGAGAATCAAGACTCGTCTGTACATTTCCGGCTGTTACTACTGAATTTTTTAAATAGCATATAAAAAAATAAAAAAAAATGTGTCGTCTGTACATGCTTGGATGTTACTACTGGCAATTTTTAACATCATCATAGTATTACAAAAAATAAAATGAAGGATAGTCTGCCGATGTTACTACTGCCTGGATGTTACTACTGGAGTTTTGAGTTTTTTAACAGCGACGTACTAGTTTAAAAATAAAATCAAGGATCGTCCGTTCGCGTCTGACTGTTACTACTGAACCTTTGTTTAACGACACTAAACTCGTATACTCGTATAAATATGAAATAAAAATTCATCTGATCTTGTATGGACGTTAAGTGCTACTAAATCTTTCTTTTATATGTCACCGTGTTAAAGAACGATCCAGTAGTAATAGCCAGGTACGGAGAGACGCACCTATGTCCTTTTTATTTTTAAAATAATATAAATTCACAGTAAATCGATCGCCCGCTAAAAGATTCCTCTTGTTGTGAATTTTCATATTATTTATATTAATTTATTGAGTAAAGTAGCATGTAAGTGAAATACATATATAAGCTACTTAAACTCTAAACTCTGAACTAATGGTTGAATAAATTAAACGTGTTTAAATAGTTTACGACTGGTTGACAATCGTAATTCATCTTTGTCACCTTGACCCGCTCGTAGAGAATAGCCTTAATGGTTAATTCGACGGGTACAGGAGTATTCAATAATTCAAACCTCTTTTTACCCTCGCGTTCCCACCTTTCATGCGGATTTTTAGGTACGGAGGTCCGCGTGAGTTGGCTAGAAAGCAAATCCAGTTTAATTCGCCGGCGACGCTGAGCCCCGCGGCGAGTCCGCGCGTCTCTATTATGTGAAATTCTTGATATCTCGTGAAAAACGAAGTGGTCGCTGGATTTTCTGGCGGAACATTGAAATTATACCGTATACGTTAATGTGCTTTATGCGCTGGGATCTTTATCGCAATGCGTGCGTGGGAAAGCATCCATTGTTGCGGACGAATTGTTTTTTCTTTTTTTTCTTCTTTTCGACATTTCTTTTGTGCAACGCCACTACTGTGCTCGGCTCGTTCAATTGACGATTTATGAAAGTCTGTATTTTTTCCGAGCAACGTTCGTATATATACTTTGTATAATTGCATCGTTAAAGTGTCCTTGAACCCGGGCGGCTTCATGGGAACGCTTTTCCCTTTCAATGAGATAATGCACCCACTAAAAAGCAAAGCTAATTGAATTGACTCAGTGTTTAGAAGTGCGTAATATTTTTTTTTATTGCCGAGCAATTCCTCAATGATAGGGATTTAAATGATTTTTTATTCGTTTCGCTAGGCAACTAGATTTCGAGATGAGTGCAAAAACAAAAGTTGGACGACGGATATAGATTGTCATGAAATATAGTATGGGCGAAGATTTATTACGACTAATTTTACGCCTCCTGGTAGCTGAGACTCTGTGAAAATTTAACATATAGACAGGTTTTTGAAATATCGCCGAAATGATTCAGAAGTAACTTGTTGAATTGTGAGAAAGAATATATACGTTACGATTTAGTCACGTTGTTTTTGAGTCGATGACAGCAGGTGACTCAGAAGAAACGGGGTTCACTTATTATCAGTAGTAAAATTCTCGTATTGGCCAGACACCCGAAGGAATCGTTAAAATAATAATATGTTACATTGAGCTGCATTCTATATAATTAAAATTTTTGTTACATGTAAAAAGTAGATTGATGCTTTTATGTCGGGATAAATATCATGTAGACAAAAAAAATGTTATATATATATATATATTTTTTTAACAAAAGCTGTAAAGTGAATACACGTCGCTGACAGCGCGATGACAGTTTCCTGGCCGTGTGCGTATGCGGGTCGCGAGGTTGCGAAGTATTAAAAAAAACAATCTCTTAACGCGTACGTAACATATAACGAAAAATTAAATTTTCTAGCGCTCGAAAAATGATTTATTCGCAGTTAAATTGTTTCGCTGTAGTGAAAGCTTGAAAGTTCATAAGTAACAGTTAATTGCGTCGTTAAAATCATTTAAGAGAACTGGTGAGGCAGCTATAACGCACCGACGAAAAAGCAATAAAGCCGCCCAATACCATCTAAAAAGCAACAATTCTTTAATCTCGCTCATATTAAACTCGTCGAAATTCGATGCACGCAAAACTCGCAGTCTCCCAGAAAATAAAAAAAAAATTCATACGAACTACGTATACTAAAGTTATAGCCATTTTAAACTTCCCGGTGAATCGCTCGCTATATTGGAACTTAAAAACTTTCCCCGAACACACCGCGCCCCCTTATCATGTACAAAAAAAGTACAATCTTCAGGCCGCGAGTCGATAAACCGCCCCCGAATCCCCGAGGCTTGGCTCAGGATTGATTCTCGGGCAGAGTCGCCGAGAATAGAAAACACTCGGAGCCCCCCGCGGCCTAAAAAAAATAAATAGAGAGAGAGAGGAGAAGGAGACCTCCACCATTCACACGTGCAGTGGACGCACCGGTGTGTGCGCGCGGCGCACTAATAGTCCGTTCCCCCGGCGACCTCGCCGCCGGCGGGAGACGCGCCGTCCGTCGTCGCGGCTATTTTCTCGCACGCTCACGTTTTCGATCTGTTTTCCCTCGCTCCGCGGTGACAAGCCGCGCGCTCCACATTCGAGCGCCGCCCGGCGGACTCCCGACAGTGCAAGTGCGCCGCCTCTTCTTTTTTTTTTCTTGGCTCTTCTTTTTTTTTTTTTTCTTTCAGCGGCAGGGAGAGAGATTCGAACGCGGTCGACGGATTCGTTTTAGTAGAGAGCGCCGCGAGTTTCTAGCCGGGTTTTACGGCCCCATCGTTCACGGGCGAATGTGTAACGCGTTCAGTCATCATTTTTGCCGATTTCCGAAAGGGAAAGTTGATTTTCTACTTTGACATTATGCAGATTTTGAAGAAATCGCTAAACAGCCAGTTTGCAAATTATATTATTTGATTTTTTTCAATTTTTCGGATATGGCCGATAAGCGCGTTGGGTATCGGTAAGTAGCTTTTTGATTGGGAAAAAATTGCGTTTTTTCAGCTGACTAAATTATCTGGGCTTAAAAATGGTTATCGAGCGAACTACTGGAATTTATAGCGAATTGAAATGTGGACTAGTTAAGCTGCTATCACTTGTCTGACGTCTGTCCGGTCTATTACTACTTACGTCGTTGCTTTTGTCAATACGTCTCTATGTGTTCGTGGTCGGCTGCTTTAACAATGCGCGACTATTGTAGATTTATGTGAATAGCTCATCGTAATTAAATGAGATTGTCACCGTGACAATAGTTAAGAGTCAGTAAAATATTTTAGTTGCATATCTTGAATATATTTTGTTTGAGCTTCCCGTCGATGTTCTTTGATAAATAGAATTCTTCTGGCAAGGCTTTCTATTATAGTCTTCAATAAACAACGCAGGGAATTGATTGTACGCTTATAAAAATGTCTTTCATTAATTCAAAAAGTTTGAGGAGCTTCATTATTATCCAGACACGTGACATTCTTTTATTTGCTATGACAAAACGTCACTTCTCATTAAAATGATCGATGCCCTCAGCTTTCGGATATACAGTGCAAACAAAAACAAATTTCTTGCTTATTATCCCCAATACCTTATACTTCGCGCACTCAACTTCCCCGCCTTTTTGCTCAACTATATAAGTACCTTACTAAAAAATTTTCTCGAGAATGACGTCATGCATAAACTACGCGCGGCGAAAGAATCGCCGAAGACACTCGTTTGCTATTAGCGTGACTCAACTGACCAAAAAACAACAGCAACATCAGTCCCCTCCGTTCGCCTCGGGCGTCAGAAGAGGAGAAAAGCGAAATGCACGGCAAATCCACGGGGGAAACACAAAGAGTCGGCGAGGATCAGGCGCGCGAGCCTCGCAATCGTTACAATAAACTACGAAAGCAGGCGAGGCGACGCTCCTCGCACGCCTGGCCGTAAAAACCTCCCGCAAAATTTATGCAGCGCGCGAAATAAAAAGCCCCGAGATAATTCCGCGGTGGAGCTCGCGCCGGGTCGATGACTTTTTGCGCGAAGGTCGCAACGGGTTTCTCGAAAGCCGCTCGGGTCTGCGAGAAGATGATTTCCTTCGGCCGGATCGGGAGGAGCTCCGGTCTGCACATCCATATACACACAGCCATACGCGTACTGCATCGTGTATATATACATATTATGTATATATCGGATACGCAAAAGCTTATCAGTTCGCTGCCCCGAGTATGAGACACGTAGCTCGGCCATTCCCTTCTGATGACTTTTGATATCCTTGTCTCCTCTTTGCGGAGGAAATATTCTGAACGCATTCGCGAAATGGTTGGGGGACTCGTTTTTTTTTTTTTTTTTTTTTTGGCGATTACTTTTTTTGGTGCTTCTTTTTTTGGCGACCCGGCGAGGGATATTCGCCATCGTGTCGAGAGGTTTTCTGTGTTTTTTGTGAATCCATCGCTATGAAAGTTTTATACGTGCACTTTCTTTATTTATCGTATTTTTTTTTTGTTGTTGATGCAAATTGCGTGTTACGTTAACGACGCACTGGCGATTACGCTCGAAAACGGTCTTAAAAAAAGAACTTTATTCGCACTTTTGCACCATAAGGAACCAAAGTTACGTCAGCATATCTAACGATATAAATAAAAGGAAAGGCAATGACTTTCTAAATGTGCAATGTTCTCTTTTATATTTCAAAAAAACTTTTTTTTCGTCAAAAAAAACGAACCAGTTCACTCGAGGCAAGCGAAATTTTGCGAGCATCCGGTATCTCCGGTATCGATTTTTAACGCGAGAATCGCGTAATCGCGCCGAACGCAACTGGAGTCTAAATTCCGAAATGAAATCCGGCCGACTCGAGCGACGGTATATATCCCGGCCCATTAGTCCGCGGGAAGCGCGCACGCGGCCCTAATTTTTCAATGCAAGCCAGCGGCGCAATTGAGGCTCATGCGAATCCTTGAGGCGCAATTTAAAGGTACTTACGCGCGCGCGCCGCGAAGATGTGACGTCGCGATTAGCACGCCGGTGGCACTGTTTCCCGAAAGGGTATACCGGCTTATCCGGCTGCGCGTTACCCGGGATCGGGATCGCTCCTTTATTTCTCTTTTTTTTTTTCTTTAAAGCCGCTCTACGGCCGAGCGAGCGGACCCGGGAGCCGCACGTTTCGCGCGGGTGCGATCGCGTAATGAGCCGTTTCCCAGCGAAGAAATCGTCCGTACGTGCCTCAGCGAGCTTTAATTCGGATGGAATTAGACTATTAATTCGGCGTGGGATTAGAGGAAATTTTAGCGGCGCCCGCGATGGATTGGGTCTGCGCGCTTGGGATACGATCTCTTTTGCGACTGGTCTTTTTGAGCGCCGAAAATGAACGCCGGTAAATCGCTTAAATTTACGGTGCCCGCCGCGCTGAGCCCGACGTTAACGGTATACAACTCGGTGCGAAACAAATTTGCATTATGTTGCTGTTTTCGGTAATTAAGATTTTGTATGTTAAAATTAGCATACGTTAAGTGTCACTTTTATAGTCGCGATATTTGTCATTTAATATTTATGTTTAATTTTTAGATCTTGCGTATATATTGGAATAAGTGTCTTGTGTCTTCATTTAACGCTGTTAAAATCGTATTATAAGTAAAATAAAGGTATAAAGATATATATATAAAAAAAAAAAAAAAGATAACTTGTGATGTAAGTATTTCTTATGCATTAAATTAACAAACAGTTTGTGTCGGTCTTAACAAACAGAATATGTTAATTTTTTTGAACGGTGGTACCGTGTGATTCATCGTCGTAGGTAATCGCAAGCAAAGTGTCGTGAAACGTTGGGGGAGTGAGAATTTATGTTAATTCGGTTGACGTTTCCTTCTCAGAATTAGTGACGAAGTTGAACGTAGAGTCTGAAATCTCATTAAGTAACAGTAGTAAGTGTATCTCAATCGATGCGAAGTTTAATTATGAGAATTTTTCTCTTTTCGTAAATTCTGTTGTGAAAAACTATTTTCACTAATGGAACCTAATTGTCTTTCTTTGCTATTACGGTTACGCCAGTCGTAATCATTCAAAAAAAGATCGCGTACTGTATTCCCAACGTAAAAAAAAAAAACTAGTCTGTCAAACGTAATTTGTCGTCATTCTTTTATCGCTTTCGAGAAAGAATGCCAATGCATGCGCAATTACGAGTAATGCCCATGTACAATTTGCCTTTCCATAAAATCCGTCGCTTTACGATAGAAACTCGTATTAATAACGTCGAAAATTTTTGAGCCACCACAGCCACGTTCAATTGCATCTCGGACAGTCGAGGCGAGCGCCGACTACGTGCTCGAACGGAGAAAGCGGTCACTTAATCGGACCCCCAGCTCGGCTCCTCCGTATAGTACTATACATATACTTCTAAAGCAAATTTCGATGCGAGCGTCGTATTGCTCCCCCTTTCTCCAGAGGATTTGGGTTCGGCACGGTTTGATTCCTTTTGATATTTTCGAGTCAGCAAAACCGGATCGACCCTCGGCGCCGACGTTTAGATAACAGAGGGGAGGGGCAAATCAGCTGCGCCACGGGAAGATAAGTTGACACACCCTTCGTTTTCTTTATTAAAAAAAAAAACGTCCTGATTTCTTTCCCGTTGACGTGTCATACATATTTATGCTACCGAATAAAGTTGATAATGAGATTGTAACTGTTCGCTTATATTGAGGTGTTTACGGTATAAATTGATTTTTTTTAAATAAAAAGGAAAATGACCAAGACGAGCCAAAAAAGAAACTAATTCCTTTTATCCTTATATTCTTTTTTGATGAGAGGGACTGTCTTATTAGTTTCTTTTTTGGCTCGTCTTGGTCATTTTCCTTTTTATTTAACTACTATTATTGAGCGTTATTAAAATTAAATTGTAATGATTTTTTTAAAACTAACATATATACCTTCCTTTTTTATTCACACGTAAGTGTTGCGAGCTTTTATTACGAAAACATCAAACGTTAAATTCAGATGTTTTGCGCCTAAAAAAAGAAGCAGTAACACTTATATTTCTGAAACCAAAACAGAGTTTCTAAGACTTTTTTTAACACTCATGATATAATTTCTATGTACTTTTTTTAGAGTAGCAATTCTGCTTTTTAGTAAAAAGTATAAAAATGCGGTTGATAAATAAGGGATCATTCATTAATCTTTTTTGTATTATTTCGATTTTCGACGTAACAATACAGTCTATTACTATATTCCTCGATAAAAAATGATGCAAACTTTTCCACGAAAGATACACAATAAATTTCTCGATCCACTACATTCGCGCAAATACTTCAGATAGGAAAAATCTAAAAAAATTCCCCGGGGCGCTTTGTGTACAGCGAGCAAAGTCCATATACAATAAGGCGCGGGAGACAAGCGTCTCGCGCTCAATATCCATCGAGCATGAACTGAAAAGAAAATTTCCTCCTCTCCGTACCTTTATTTTTTTTATTTATTGAATAATTTCAGCCTTAAAGGCCCAGAAATGGACTTGGTGTTACAACCTCTCCGTACCTATAAAGTAGGAAAAATACAAAACGTAGCCTCGAGCGTTCAACAATACAGCCGAAAAGTTTGCGCGCGCCAATCGTCATACGCTCGGCCAGCCACCCCTTCCTCCGAAGCAAATACTGATTTCCGATCGTCCCGATAAGGAAATAAGTACCGCGAGCGTGGTCCACATCCGTTCGCGCGCGGATTACGGCCGAGAGGAGTATTTTCGAGCGCAAGCCTTGAAATGCGAATTCGCGCGCGGCAAAACGTGACGCGCGGGCCGCTGAATTTTTATCGCCGCGGCAAAAAATTTACGGCGTCGCTCGGGCTATTTGTCCCGCGGGGCTTATCGGCGCGACGCGGTCCCTGCGATTCCCGCGGAGATTCGATCGTCGCAGAAATTGCATCGGCTTATTGTACGTGGACGCGGCCCCGTGCAATAGCTGCGGGCGCGGATTGCCAAAGGCTCGAGACCCGCGACGTTGGATTTTCAATCGTTTTCTCTCTGTTGTCTCGCATTTATTGTATAATACATTACCGCAAGTCCGTGAGTCATTAGTATCCTTTCGTTATGAACTTTATGTTGCTATTGTCGGTGGTTATTATTCGGGGAAAGGGGAAGGATGGGCACGTATTTAAATCATGCACTTGAAATTTATTAATTGGCAGCTGCAGGTGCCGGCGTAATTTATGTGTGAGATTGTAGGAGAGCGCGTGTATTATCGTTGTTCTCGGGAAAATTAAATTATGCTTCGCTTCGATAAATTAGCTTGGTAATGGCAATAAGTGCGAAGTGAAAAGTTTTTGTGCAAATGTAAATTATTGCCTCAGATTGTGTAATTATACAATACACAAAGTTATAACATAATTCTGTGTTTACACTTATAGTGACGAAGAAAAAGGACTTTTATTTAATAGGTTTATCAAACATTAAATTGAACTTTTTTTCATTACTATATAATAAATTAAAAATATTGACTACAATTTTTTTCGTGAATTTAATTAAAAATTAATTGTTGACTAGTTTATTTAGTTTTAAACTATGGCGTAGAAAGCAAAACTTTAAACAATTATGATTAAATTTGAGTAATTGTTATTATAATTCATTATAGCATTTATTAGTATAAGTGAATAAACTCATCATACAAGTAAGTATGAGTAAACGTGCATAATTAAAGAATAATTATAATCAAACTCTTTTACGATTTTATGCGGCTATAAAAATAAAGCAAATACTTTAAAAAAAATGTAGATTCAATTACTTCATTTAACAGGATATTGTTGGAGTGTTTGTAAAACTATTGTATAGATACTTTCTTTCTGCTCATTTCTGTCAATCTAAATGTTTAGAAAGATTTAAAATTAGCTCACTGTTCCGCTTCGTTTTTCCGCATGTAAATTGGGTTATTATGCGTTCAAACAAGTCCGGTGTAAAAGCACTAAACCACTCTTTAGCTGCAACTTTTACATTTTCGATAATTTTCTTTTTTATCTACCCAGTATGATTTACGCATTGCCATTTAACACACATATACTGCAAATTTTATACGAAAAATTCTATTAGCGAAACCAAGTTAATTGAGACGGAAATATTATATTTTATTATAAGGAAACCGTGCGATTTTTAATTGGCATCCGTTAAACGCTTTATACAACCGTCAAATTAAATTTCATTTCGCCCATATTAGAAGTCCAATCAACGCTTTTCACGGCATAAAAAGGCCCGGTTCTTTGGCAATATTCGCTCGCCGAGCAGTTGAAGAGTCTATACCGCCAATTCCAGTAATTTCTATACGAATTTCCCACAATTCCCCTTCAAATTTTTTACCACTTTCGCATAATTACAGGTGCTAACTTACAATCCAATGCCGCCGCTCGTACGGTGTGATAATTACAACGTGTACGCATTAAAGCCGCCGCCGAAGAAGCCAACGGGGCATGGCGAAACGTCTTCTTTGCTTCGCGCGGCGCACGCGTGCCTATATATACATACCCTCGCGCACGTCGACGCCGCAAAAAAAAAAAAAAAAAAAAAATTAAAAAGAAACACCGCTTTTCATCGAAAGAAGCGAGTGCACGCTCGCTTTTGTATTCGCCTTCGCCGGCGAAAAACCTTTCTAACGGCTCGGCGGAAAAGTCAGCCGTCACGTTTCTTCTGCCACACAATCGCGCGCGTTCCCATAGTAAGCTCGCGCGATCATCGAAAATCGCGGGTGCGACGGAGACGTAAAAAAAAAAAAACCCTTGGAAAGCGCCGCGTCGCGCGGGATAACGGGACGCGCGAATATATAGCCTTTTTTTTACGAAGCCGCGGGTACGGGTATGCATTCCTGCGCGACTCGCCGCTAATTGTCGCGGCCGATCAAAGGGTACCCGCACGAAGATTCGCGAGAGTCGTAAATTGAGATTTTTATATTTCGTCGATTTTCACGGCAATTTGTATGAACGTACGTACCTGGCGTGTATATACGCGTAGAGGCGAGCCGAGCGGCGATTGAATTGGACCGTGCCGCGCGGCAGATGCAAATCGCACGCTTATCCCGAAGCGGCAGGTGTGTCAAGTGGGAGGGAGAGCCGCGGCTATAAGTCGGACGATGTATCGAGCGGCTGTGCGGCTCACTTTTTTATCGGCCCGGCGGCGCTTAGGCGCATAACGACTTTTTAATGAAAGTGAAAGTGCCGGAGGATTTTTAGAGAATCGAAAAAATGCGCGCGCGCCTTATCTGCGCGCCTGTAGTATATAGGAGCGTACGAATCCTGGTTCACATGCCGAGGCGCACTTGAGTGATTGTATTCCTTGTAAGTTCAAAAGGATCTTTTCGCAATGTTTTGCCTTTGAAAAGCTGCGAGGCGCTCGTGCGAATGGAGCGATTGAAAAATCAACGGGGAATGGATAAACGAATTGTTAATGTTGAGTGCCTTGTAAGAAGGTGCGATTTGATGAATCGTTTCTTTAACGCCTTTTTTGCGGTGCTGAGCGTAATGATCGTTAATTGTTAAAGCGGCTTGTCGAGGCGCACTATAGATCATGTATCGGGGGAGTGTTTTAGAGCTCCAGAATTAATAGTCTTCTTTCACGGGCAATAAAATTTTTTTCTGAAAATAAAAGTTGGAATGAATATTTAGCACGCTCTTATCTACCATTTATCGTATCTCGGATTACTGTCTTTGTAGAAATTTGACATCGCGATGACGTACTGTGCCCTGAACTGGAGTCTCATTAGTCATTTCCAAGAGATGCTTTACCTGAGTCCTGGGGATGCAATTTGTAATTTAAGCTTGCCCTTTTAACAAGGAAATTTATTGTGGGAGTAACTTAATTCAACCAGACACCCATCGGTAGTACTTTATACTTTCAAGATTTTAATTGAATCCGTTGAGCGCACTGCATGTAACTTTTCTATTTGTAAATTAAATGTAGGTGCTTTCATGGTAAATATTCTATGGCGTTCTGAGTAATCACCAAGGGTAAGTTTTGAATTACTAAAATGCCAACTTTTAATGCACACAAAATATTCTATTTTGGAGTCTGATACTGATATTTTGTTTCATAAGTTTTATTTAATGACCTTGCGTGATTTTATTTAAAAGATTTTAATTATTATACTTTTTGGACATCAATTTTTGAGTATTAGTTTCAATTGTAGGTTGATAATGT
Source organism: Sycophila texana (assembly GCA_035582955.1). Classification (NCBI taxonomy): domain Eukaryota; kingdom Metazoa; phylum Arthropoda; class Insecta; order Hymenoptera; family Eurytomidae; genus Sycophila; species Sycophila texana. The sequence continues at coordinate 16,571 of JAWWEN010001685.1, read as the reverse complement.
AGACTACTTTTGCAGAATAGAGGCATAAAGTTTAACAATAATGTTTAGTTTATGTTGTTTCGCGAGAGGCTGAATTATGTTGAACTAGAAAGTCAAGAATACCTGTAACGATCGGAGTTCGCATTAAACGCCCCTCCGGTTAAAAATAAGTTTTTATGACAAACTCTACCCTTACATTATAAACAATTTTTTACGCTATAAAAAATATATAGGATATACGCACTATCAATATTTCTATTTCCAGCAATCCATTAAATTTGAGATTCTTCTAAAAATATCTAATTATACGTGCATAACTTATTTAATTTATCTTCTTTACAATATTAAATAAGTACTAGCTACTTTAAAGATTATTATAATTTCATTAACTTCTTGCGTGATATAGATAAAAAAACTTTTATCAAAATTTCATAATTCACTGCATATCGCGTAGCCAATGACTAATTTAAAAAACATTAAAATGCACCATTGCGAAATAAAAAATAATTGTTCACGAGTGTTTAAATACCGTTTTAAAGGTATATAATTAATTGAATTGAAAGAACTATATTGTGCGTTTCTATACGCAGAGAAGTAGAAAAGGGAAAGAATTGCCTTTAAAATTTAATAGGCACATACTTCTTTATTTGCAATTGACAAAATCGCCAAACGATATTTAAAAAAAAAAGACTCCAAAATAAAAACAGCTCCCAAGTTTAACGAACAATATAATTTTATTTTGATTTTCACTTCGCAACAACTTACTCCCTATTAACGACGTTTATTTACAGCACCCAATCATGCATCCATTAGCAAAGTGAAGCAGCTGCACTCGCAAGTAGTTCAGCATTTCCCTTTCAAGCGCGGAACACGCTTACCTTGATAGAACCATCGGAATTCCATATATCCGAGCGCTAAACTCTTTTACACACCTCCGCGTAAAATCCCACCGCGACTCTCCCTCCCGCCTCCGATTAAATTCGTCCCCACCAACGAAAAAGTCGCGCCGCAGAGAATAAAAAGAAAGAAATAAAAAGAAAAAAAAAAGAAGAAAAGACACTCATCCCGCATGTAAGCCGCGTGCTTCACGGAGAGCGCATCCCACAACATTCCCATTCCAGCACCTCGGGCCCCTTTGGAATATACCCTTGCGTCTTCTGCTCGCTGCACCGGTCCCACGCACTCCCACTACTCGAGCCCGCGTCTGGCGCCCGTCCGCTACCCGATCTACCTACGGCCCTGGCGCGGTCTCCCGTGCGGCCTCGACGTGCCTGGCCGGCGGGGGCCTTGCGCGTTCTCCGCTCGGCGGGGCCCGCGAGTGAAAGTCCCCGGATTTTGCTTTCTAGCTCTCGGAGGTGGCCGCGGCCCGCTCAGTCGACGCTCCGCTCTCTCCGCAGGCGCGGCGAAAACGGCAACTCGGCAGTCTCGGAGCGGCCCGATGCCCAGCGCGGCTCGGCGGAGCGTTGCTGCCCCGGGCCCCAGGAAGCGGAAGATGCGACCCCGAGTGCCGCGCGCCACCCCCGCCGTGTTCAGTGACAAGTGCGCCGAGTTCCGCTGACTCCAGAGAGGAGAGCGAGGAGGAAGGATTCCGCGAGAGAGAGAGAGAGCGAGTTGAGTTAAGGAAGAGTACGATGGCCCGGACACGTGGGGCCCTGCTCGCCTGTGCGTTGCTGCCGCTGCTGCTGCTCGTCCAGATCGGACCCTCGACCTGCCAGCGCCAAGGTACGTGCGTGTAGAGCCGGATATGCGCTCGATCGCCGTCTCGCTCGCTCTTTCCTTCGTCTCCTTACGCGGCCTTGCCGAGTGACGCCGCGCGAGCCTTCGATCCTCTTGCGAAACTGCCGCTCGGATTGCGCGTCCGTGATGACGGGGATTTTCGGCGCGTGCATCGCGTGTCGCGGCCGCTCGCGTTTCTGCGATGGGATTAACTTACCCGCGATACGAGCGGGATTATCAGCGCGCGGAGGTAAGTTTCACGCGTCGGGGATTTTGCGGGAGCGTACACGAGGATATAGATCCTTAATTCCCGAATCGGGACTAAATGGAATCGAGCGGCGGCTCTTGCCATTTTCGCAGGTGCGTCTCGGATACTGGAGGCGGCCGAGGATGAAATGTAGGCTGTACCGATTAATTCGGAAGTATCATTTTTTTGTTTTTACGGGATGAGGAAGTGATGACTAGCGGAACTCGCGGGATATTGCACTTTGAATTCGTAATCTACGCAGACTGGAAATCCTTTGGGGCGGAAAGTAGAGGCGGCTTTTTGGACGCGCTTCCGCGGATATCCGTGATGCATATAAATAAATCCGAAATGCAGAAAGTGAATTTCGGTCCCGAAAAGGAAGTGTAATCGTTCGATGTGGAAATTGTATTCATGTTATTCCATTTTTTTTTTACGAGCCCTGGATTCTTCCGTGATCAATAAAAATAGCAAATGTATGTAAATATAAATCATATAAAATAAGGAACGAGATACTAAAAATTGTATATTCACGGTGTATAAGGAAATTCATTAAAATCAGCCTACGGATTATAAGTTTCACGAGCACTTCTCTGAAAAAGATCTTCCAATTTAAATCTCATTAGGCGCGGGAAGGTTAAAAAAAAATTCGTGACGATAATTATACTCGACTGGTCATCAGCCTATACTCCCACTTGGCGAGCTTCGCCGTGTAAACGAACTCGTCGCTCCTTAAGCATTCGATTCCAAAAAAAGACGCACCCTGCAAAACGCTACTCGCCTCGTTACACCTTATAAAGCGAATTCTATAACGATGTTTGTTTTGAACCTCGCGCGGCGACGGCAGCTAATAACGCCGTAACTCGCGCGCACACTCGTATATATACGTGCATTCGGCGCGGGCGCCTCGAAATTACAGTCCTCGAAGACGCCGGCAAAATTACAATTGACTCGAATCGGGCGTATTATTATAGATTCGGGTGCGCGCGAGCGCCCGATACAAGTGAAAGTCGCTGAAACTGGCGCTGCCCTGTCTATCCGTATCCCCTCGTTCGCGCGCCTCGCGCTCGGATTTGCCAAATCGCACTCGTCGAGACGCGAGGAGCGGAAAGGAAAAAAAAAAAAATTTTTCGCAAGATTCGCCCGCATTGTGCCGGCGGAGGCTGAACAATTTTTTTCTCACCGGCGCGCAATCCGGCAGTTGCCCAAGAGAGGCCCCGTTCGTTAACTAAGTGGCTCGCGAAATGCGCGCGCGAAGCGCCGCTCCGATTATCATGAAGCCGGCTGCGGATGCGCGCGATGCCCCGACGGACGCACGAGCGCGGAAAAAAAAATAATTTCGCTTTAGAAAGTTTATTCTATTCCTGCGGGTTGTTTTGCCCGTCGGGTATATAAACGCTGCGCTTGTGAATTGATGCGATACTTTTTTTTTTTCACTCGTGGTTCGCTATCTTTTCTTTAAAAAGACAGTAGATTGAGTTATTGGTCAAAGTGAAGTTTAAATTTTAAATTTGCTTCGATCGCCAGCAGGATTGACGGGCTCCGCTTCGTTTGTAGAGAATTTGTATAATTGATTTTTTTTTTTTAATTCAATTTGTATAAATTGTTCTAAAGCGGTGCGAATGTTTGTATGGATATGTTATAATTATTCTTTTCCGTGTGTATATCTGCCGATGTTACTGGAACTGTCCACTCGGTATGAACGTAAACGTTTATATAAAGCGCGGAAAAATTTGTCGGGCAGTCCCTCATTTGGCCGAGGCAATCCTTGTTTATGGAGGACGAACCGCCGCTTGCCGCAAGAAGATGCATTTTTCGCAAATAGAATATTTCGTAAGCGTAATAGACTCGGTTCACGTAACGTATTTTTCGTAGCACCGCGAGCGCCGAGAGAAATAAATGGAAGTGGTACGCGAGAGTTCACAGGCGCCCGGTGACAAAATATGAAAGTGCCGCGGGTGCTCTCGTTACATCGTGAACAGCGCCGTTGGCCGACCAAATTTTTCACGATATTAAAAATAGCCCTGGACATGCCGGGCGAGCAAAAGTTCCCATTGTTCCTTATTTCCCGCGATCGTCCAACGGTGCTTTCTTTGGCGGCCTATCGTTTAGTTATGTAAATGGGCTGTCCCTCGTGAATTGATCGCTGCATAAGCAGTGCAATGTCACGTCTAGACGACGCTTCCTTTATGCACTCGAGAAAGCCGGATGCTCGCCGCGACCGCTCTTTGCATTTTTTACTGCTCGTTATTAAAAATTTTTATTTAATAATAACGTTGTTGACTAAATTCGCGGTTGTTGCCGGTTCCTATGATTAATTTTCTGTTTAATACCATTTTTTTTTCTTATTATACGCACCTGCTGCTTGCTATCGTTATGCGCGAATATTTCGAGTTTTTCTTTTTTTTTTTTTAAATAAATTATGTAACAATTGTTATTGTATAAGCGGGTAAATTGGAAAATCGGTAAAATATATTTTGGTTAAAGCACCGGTTCTCCTATATATTATTATTTCGACAACGTCCACTTTCACTGGATTCTTATCTCAACATTCCAATAAAAAGGCGAGTGGGAAATAAATGTGGAGTATGCATTGTGGCATTTTAAAATTTTTTTGTTCTCTAATGTATTTCAAGTACGATTTTATCTCAAGACACACTTAAAATTAGTATAATTTTGTAGGTTCAAACAATTTAGAAAGTCCACAAAAAAATCTCCTTTTTTTTTTCTCACTTGTCACATAAGCAAATATCGTCTGCACGCTCGCGGCTACCGAACACCTCACCTTTTTTTCATAACTCCTTACACGATATGTTATACGTTTTATCCGATCAAATTATATAAAAAATTTCCAAAAATATCGTCAATCCAAGAGACCGATAAGTAATAAGTACATAAAAAGCATCGACTGCGTGCATCTGGCACAAAAACAAATAACTTCTCATATGATATTTTATACGTTTTATCCGATCAGATTATATCAAAAATTTCCAAAAATATCGTCAATCCAAGAGATCAATAAACAAAGTATATAAAAACCATCGACAGCGTACATCTCGCACAAAAATATAGACTGTCAATCGAAAGCAAATGACACACTGACGCAAGAAATAGTTTAATTACGCTCTCAACTTAATTACTTCGATATTGCAACTCCGCACGAAGGCGTCAATCGACCGTACCACAATGCCACCATTCCAATACCGCACGTAACGACAAACCGTGTATTGCACAACCCCCACAGTGGCTCGCGGTAAAGTCTCACGAAAAAAAATTTAGGATATATTAGACGCGCGCGATATTTCCGTACCTCAAAAATTCGGGCGCACCAAATCGCGTCGCCTCCTTTTGATATACGCTCTCGGATCCGTCCGATCTCCGGGCGGAGGCGGCATATATACACGCGGCGCGTATAAACGACAATGGGATCGCTTGTGCAATTGGCGGCCTAGGAAAAGGAGAAAAAAAAATTCAGGTATATATCGCGCCGCGGCCGACGTCGAGAATGTAACGAGCCACACGGAGGGAGCGAGAGGGAGGAAAGCGCGGGAGTGAATATACGACGATATATAGAGGCTGCGGTGCGCCTTTCTTGGCAGCTGGAACGAAACAAAGGCTCGCCTCATGGGCTCTTGCGTGCGACGTATTATTCCAGCCGCGTGGCCAAGAGGCACTCGCGCGCCGCCGGCATGCTACACGACTGTCGGACGGAAATTAAAAGTTACAGCAACATCGGATAAATTAGCGGATTCTTGAGGAGGCTTGTGATTGGTTATTCTTTCCTTTTTCTCTAACTCGATTCTGCAGGGTTACACGGGTGGGACAAGGAATTTTTAGTTTAAGTACCCTATGGTTGGCTTACACCTCTTTAAGGATAAAAAAAAAAAACGTACGGGACTCGGAAATGTTTTGATTTTACAGTAGGCGTATATGTTTTTTTTTTCTTTTTTTTTTTGGGATACTACGAAGACGTCTTTTTTTACCCGAGCGCTTGAACTCCGATGTTGTACGGCGATAACAATTAATTGAGTAATCAATGTCACGCTGCAGCTCTTTGATGATGAACCGACGTGCGTGAACGTCCGCAAATCCAATCGCTACGGGAGAATCTCGATTCATCCGTTCATCGAGATTGAAAGTACAATTTTTAGCCAAGTCAGCTTAGCCGCGAGCTATCCCCAGCTAAAAGACGCAATCGAATTAGAATTCAAATTTTACGCGGAAAACTCACTAATCTCCTGAAACTCTGACTATACATTTTTTAATTAAGAATGCAGGGTGAAAAAAAAAGATCCGAATACGATTCAAACGCACGGCCGAATTGGCCAACATCCTCGATTGCGCCACTCTCGATCGTCCGGTGCCTCATCTTCCAACGCGGTTTTACGTACAATATTCTCCGCGGGGAGATCGCGGCGACGGTAAGGCACGTAGCGGTATATTACGCGGTCCTCTTACCTCCTCACGAGGCGCGCACTCACACTCGGCGCCGCGGATTTACAAGCGCGGCCGGCCTGCTATTGACACCGGCGGGTTAATACACGCTTCGGGCGCGAGTCGGCCGATTTTTCTGGGCTAACAATCGAGCTGCGCTTTGACCGATCGCTTTAATTTTCTCGCCGCGCTGAGGAACTCGCTGCATTGTAAGTATATATATATATGCACTTTTCCGAAGGCGCCGCGTGTGGGTGTAGCTCCGCCGTTGCCGAGCGAATTAGTCGTTCGAAGAAAACTTCGAGCAATTCGCTAAATTACCGTGCATTTCACAGATTTTTTTTTTTTACGCGTAGACGATTCATTGGGGTCAAATTGATTGTAATCGCTCGAAATTTCGTAACAAAGTGCAAATGTTTTATTCAGTATACGCCTCATTTTTTTCTTCCTTTTTTTCTGCCCCCTATACGATTTTCTCCCGAGTAGGTTTTTAAGGAAAAACACAAATACAAATTAACATAATAATCGCAGCTTGTAGCGCACACAATGTAATACATTGCTTAACGCCACACCGAATTACCCGTGTGTGTTTTGCGCCGATGATATAAGCGAGGCTTTGTGCAACGCTAATATGTAACGTCTTATCGAAGCCAATAATTAGCCGTCGGTATTAGATGATGGAGTTAATTCAATTTTGGCTGATTACAGAAAGGAGTTGAACAAAAGGTGACGAGTAACTCAATGACATAGTTTATGAAGAGTCTCGAGGTCCGCTTATATACGGAGCGCGCGGTCTTTTTTATTCCGGTGGTCGGGATCGATATAAAGTTCGGCCGCGCGCAATGACGTCCTGCCGGTGCGCTTCGTTAACGGGACACGCTGAGCACCGGTTGATGGACGAAATTAATTATTGATACGAGCACTCGCCGAGTGAGTCACTCGCGCGAGTCGCTCTTATGAAAGAGATCGCTCTAATGATCGACTACCGTCTTTTTCCCAAGTGCGCGCGGAATGTCCGCGCGCAAGAACAGCCGCAATCGTCGCGAGTCGCGGTCTAATCATTTTTTAACGATTGCCGCGCGGATAGACGCACGTAGCGCGCGAGTTTTCGAATTCTTCAGAAAACTAATCGAGGCGTTACGCATTCTGCTTTTAATGAGTTCCACGGGCTTCGGAAATATGAGGCGATGCGGTTTATTCATAGTCGTCCGTTCTGACTAATCTTTTATTTTTCTTTCATATGCTATATTTATGTGTTGCGTATCGCGTGGGTAAGCAGAAGATAAAAGATTCGTTCCTCAATCTTTTTTTTTGTCACAAAAGATCATCCTAGGATTACAATCGACCCGAGAATGCGTGTATAAAGATCGAATTCCTCAAAAGTGACGCAACGCCTCAAACGGAAGGAAAGAGAGAGAGAGAGAGAGAGAGACGAAAAAAGGAAACATCAATGAGCCGCGTCGGACGGATTGCTCTGCGTCCAATCTCGGAGGCGGTGGATGCGACTCTATGACTCTATCATCCGCCGCGTCGGGGGAAGATCAAAGGCCCTCGGCGATTCCACCGTATATCCATCATGAGCAGAGTCTCTCGAGGCTGGTGGTACAAAAAGCGCGACACACGTCGTATTAAACGCGAGCGCACACAGAGCCGCCCACCCGCGCTACACCCACTTTTTCGAGCCGATGAATCAGCGGCGCGCGTTGAGCAACCGACCGCCGCGCAGAAACGTCGATAATCAAGTCATTGAGGCCAATTAGGCGGGGGAAAGGGCGCGCTACCGTTACGCGCGGGGCACGCTCCGTTTCCTTCTCTTTCCCACCGAGGCACCGAGCCAGCCGGGGATTTTTTTTTCTTTTTAGCATTTTCAGAAGGTCACGCGCGGAAGCGATTTGACCTCTGATCGAGCGGCGCGATGCACTCGTCTGACCGGGCGCGGGAGGTAACTACTGCACCCGCGAAAAGGAAAAAGTGCCTGGCTGCTTCTCCGTGACCTTTCGACGGTTCATTATTCCGTTGCAGTCTGGGATTAAGAAGTAGAATTAAGAGAGTTTTTTTTTTTTTTTATTTAAGATTTTCTTTTTAACAGTGGGAGAATATTTTGGGAAACTTTTGCGGAATCTATTCTGTTGAATGGCGATGGGGTCGAACTTTATCGCTCAGTGGGGAGTTATTTTGTATACACAAAAGGGCGGATTAAACTTTTTTCGAGAGCTAAGTAAACTCGCTGTCGTAAGCGCTCGCATTTTTCCTGCGGGATTTATCGGCTGGCAATATTGGATGTGCTGTTGAACTATTCAGTTTTATGACTGAATTACTGTATTGTTAGAAAATATTGCGTTATTCGGTAAAATCACAATGAGTTTCTTACGTCAGCCCTTTTAGATTTATTATGAAACGTGCCAAGCCCGTTGATTATTTTAACTTCGCGTGAACGGTATATATGCGAAAGGAGAAAAAATGTTTGTTTAGTGAATAATTTAATTTAGAATTGTCAAAGTTTTATCCGCTAACTATTAGATATGGTATATAGTATTTCAATAACGTATACATCCACATTCCCTAAATTAAATTTTTTATCTGGATTCTTGTACGTTATTTGATTAAAGGAATTTTTTTTATTAAATTTTGTGCGTTATCGATCGCTGGATATTAATTAAATGATATTACATCAATCGCTCTTTATGTTTAAATTAAAATAATATCAAATATACGCGTACAAAATGCACAAACAATACCTTTCCATTTATCAAAAATCCAACACCTAAATAAATAGAAATCGTTGAACAAAAAGAGCAAGGTTAAATAAATTAAAAATAATTATTAAACTATTGCACAGCAGGCTTGCGCGAAAGTTTTATTCGAACAAAACACAATGACAACTGCACATAAACGCTCGGCAAACAAAGAAATTACACGCGCGCCAAGCCTTACCCAATTAATCATCAAACCATGTAAATCCCAGCAATTGAGCACTGAGCGAAAGCTCCCGAGACCTACATTTCCGCCCGTCGCGCTCGACTACCTCGCCACCTTCGAAAGACTACAAACACAACCGGTGCTCTGCACCTGCGACGCAACCTCCCCTCGGCGATTAAAAATAAACAAACAAATGTGTCAATTGTTGTCTCTTTCTATGTGCAGTGGAGTCGCGCCGACAGCAGGCGAGTTGGGGCTCGGAGGCGCGTCCCCTGCCGAACAGCAACCTCGTCTCACGGCAGCGCGTCGTCCAGGAGCCGAACTCATCGGCATCCCTGGAGCGGGAGGAGGAGCAGCGACAGTCGGGTTCGGTCGAGTACTACGACGACGAGGAGTACTACGACGAGGAACGGCCCCTCGCCAGCGCCGAGCAGACCTCCCGCGAGGCCAAAGCAACGCGGCAAGAAGTTCCAAGGGCCGACAGCGCGGCCGTTCACGAAGAAGACAGCTACTATTACGACGAGGATTACGAGGAGCTGCCGGCCGATGAGGTGCCGGTGAAGCCCGCCCAGGGGAGCGAAGATGCGCGTGGAGATTCTGAGGTAAGTTTTCGGGTACCCAGTGGACGCTGACCCTTTGTGGGTGGTTTATATGGTTTTGTTATGGGTGATTAGAGGTGGGATTATTATCTATATTGACGCGATTCCGGTGATTTATGCGACACTGGGGGTTGATTATAGGAGATTCGATCGGATTTTGACGATACGGCATTTCGGTATGTAAAGTATTTTCAATATTGGATAGTAGAAATGGGATACTTCAGTATGACATGCGGTTAATTTTTTACGAGTATTAGGCTTATAGTTATTGGAATTTTCAGAACGAAATTACTCGACTTAATAAAAATAAGAATTCGCGCGGTTATGACGCTTTTTTTCGTAAAAGAAAATGTGCGTGGGTAGGTAGCATGTCATTACTAGTATTATCTTTTACTTAAAAAGAAGTTGCCTGTGAGAATATTTTCCAGGTAACTCGTAAAAGACGAAGGCAGTAAACGTTAATTCGAGAACTTTTCTATTTTCCAATTGGCTACAATTGATTTTTAGAAAAAAAAATCGTTGTAAAAAAGAACAATGCGACACGTTTTTTTTTTTTTTTTTTTTTTTCAAGAAAACGAATGATAAAAAAAGAGTGCGTATAAGAAATAGCCCTACAATTACCGCGAAAAAAGTTGAACGATTTAAAGTTCAAAAGAAAAAAAATTCCTCCGGAGGAGTGTTCCTTTTTTTATCGCGTCATTCATAATTAGGATGCAAAGTCATCAATTACCTTTTACGCTGCGATTAAGCGTATTTTCCAAAGAACCGAAGAAAACCTTCTTCGCCTCCGCGCAAAATTCTTTGCGAAGCCCAAACTGTCGCAATGCGCTCGAACTCAGCTTTTAATAACTGTAATTTTAGTATACACACGCCGAGCGCAGTTAGTTCAATCTTCGAAAGGGCCTGCATATAATTATTCGCCCGTGGCGCGCCGCACGCACACCTCGACTGCGGTAAAAGAAAAAAAAAAAAAAAAAAAAGACTCTGCGACTCGCCTCGCAGCTTATTTTAGGAAATTGCACATTCCGAACTTTCCCTCCCAGTTAGCCTAGTCCATTCCGCGAAGAGTCTCCTAAAACGCCGAGAAAAATTCGTTATCCAACCTCGCGCCGAGATGGATGACAAAAAAAGCTGTCGAGCGAGTCGTTCGTCCGTTATAAGCGCGCGGAAAAGCGCGCGCGAACCACCTCGCCGGTGTTACGCAATCGCGCGACGAGAACCCGCGATCGAACGCCAATTAAAAGGAGTTTAAAAAAAGGACATTCCCTTTCATCGCGTGCAGGAGACGCCAGAGGAAGCGGCGCCGGCGAGCGGTGAGCCCGCGGCTATAGCGGAAGCGGCGCCGATCAATCGAACAGCGCTCGTCCATAACGAGGATAGTCCCGAGCCGGAAGTCGGATCGGCCGCCTCGATTTCACCGGAAAACACGTCCACCACGGAGGCGCCGTCCTCCGCTGCGCCCGCCTCGTCGAGCACCCCGTCCACGTCCACGACGACGTCAACAACGACGTCCACGACGCCTGCGACGAGTACAACGGTGAGTACCACTACGAGTACTACGACGAGTACCACTACGCCGTCGACGACGACGTCGACCACTACGACTACGGAGGCGCCAGAAGAGGAGGAAGAGGAGAGCGACGATCCCTCCGAGGGCTCGATTCTCATTGGAGAGGCGATCGTCTCCGTCGTAACGACGAAGAGCGTCGTCAACGGGACTTTCTCGATTCCCGACGACACGACGATTTTGCCGCCTACTTCCACTATGGAAGAGGAAAGCGCCGAGGCTACTTCGAGTGCCATCAGTTCTACTACTGAAGGTTAGTTTAATTTGTCTAAAAATTGTTTAATGAATGTGTATAATGACTTATACATGTAAGAGACTTCAATGCTTCTCGTATTATATAAATTAGATTTAACGTTTTATTTTCAAACGACTTGAAATGGAAGGAAATCAAATTTAATTATAATGACAGATTAAAAATAATCGAGTAATTATCTTCAAAGTAAAATGTTAACGGATGATATTTTTCCAAGAGAAGCAAATCAATTTTCTGCGGCAATAAAAATGTGAAGCGACGTTTGCGCTACGGTAATCATACATCTTTCTCTTTCTCGTTTCACATTTGTCTGACCTAAAAACAACAAATATTACCTTTTAATTAAAATTACGATAATAGAATCGCGCGTTCCCTTCAGCGATCCAATTATAGAAACTTGAACAAACGAATATAATGCCTCTCGTACCCTTGTTAATTAAAACAAAGGCAATTCCTGCGCATCACGCGGGCCAACAGCCAGTTACACTATTTGCATTTCCATTTTTAAATCATTACATCCGCATATTTATATCCATCTGGCACAAAGCCTATTTTTAAGACTCGCCATTTGAGGACCTCGTTTCTTCTATCACCCGTCGCCTTAATTCTCATTGATCCTTTATTCAATCTCGTACACGTGGTGACATTTCGGCTCGATCAAATTTTATCAATTTTATCAAACTCATAAATTTCACCAAAATGTTACTTTATATTTGTTACTTTACGATAATCAGGAACTTTATGATATGTTACTTTATATGATAATCAGGAACGACCTCGACGACTTCGACTACGACGGAGTTTGCGCCTTCGTCGACGATAGTCGCGTCCGTGCAGACAGGCCGAAGCGTCTCGGGCGCGAGATTTTTGCCCTTCCCCTCCGTGGACAAGGTCGATCAGCTCGACTCGACGGAGAGTATCATAGATAAGCTCGACCGAGTTCAGTCCGAGCTCTCCAATGGATTCTTAGCGAACAACCGGTAAGTCGATGATTCAGGAAAAATTTTCTCATATACCCTCTTTGGAATTCTTCATTCTTGAGTTGACGATTAAAATGAGTAGAAGTAATTGTGTATCTGACCATAATAATAATGACGATTTCTTTTTTTTTTTAATTTTAAAATAAGTGGACGATTTTTTTATTGAAAAATATAACTTGATCTCATTGTGATGTTTGCGGAATACGACAGTGTGATCAATTAATTGTAAAGGGTGTATCACTAATTCTACTTGCTGAGATTTTTCTAAGTGTAGATTCATTATGTGCTATTGTAATATAATTTTAGCCATCTGCGTCTATTGACCGCCGAGTGCTAGTTGCAAAATGATTAAGTACGCGTTTAATATTTATGACATAGGGGACTTCGTGGATGCGATATATTTTCCAGTGTTTAAGCGTCAACTCATACATTAAATATCCTGCAGTACATGTATATTCAACGTGCGATTAAGAAACCCTATATTTGCCTTGTCTTATTTGGTTAGGGAAATTTTAAAACAAAGTTTAATTTCTTTTCTAATATTCTAATAAGTATTCTTGAATGTAAATACCCTTTACGGCGATTAAGAAAATTAGTTTATCTCAATTTTTAAAATTACATACAAATTCCTACAATTAGTATTCATTTAACATAATAAGATAGAAGCTTTAATTGATAACTACCGAGAATGCACAAGCCAAAGTAGCGTTATTAATTTCCAATAAAAAAAAAAAAAAAATTAAAAAGTCTATTAGATAAGCAAATGAGATGCAACCCAGGTATAAGCGCCGTTCGTCCATTCAAATTCAATTTAAAAAGCTTTTATCATCATTAAAACGTCAACGACGCAATGCTTTACCTTCACTCGAATTCCTCCGTACACTTCATAAATAAAAAGAAAAAGAACATAAAAGTGAGGGAATATATAATATTTAAAAGGTTCGTGCCGCGTCGCTACAACAAGAAGCCCTTCTCCGCCACGTCGCTGACGCTCCCCACGACGACGACGATCGCCCCCACGTCCTCGCCCATAATCCCCCCGCTGACCATCACCAGCATCACGAAGCGTCCCCGAGCGCAGACGACCCAAGACGACGTCGCGGCCTTCCTGCCCAAGGACTACAGGAGCTTCGGCAGCTCCACCAAGCGGCCGAAGTTCCAGACGACCCTGGAGGACGTCTCCGCGTTCCTGCCCAAGGACTACAAGGGCTTCACCGCCAGCACCACTGCCGCCCCGTCAACCAAGCGACCCAAGCTCCAGACGACCCTCGACGACGTCTCCGCCTTCCTGCCCAAGGGCTACCAGAAGAGCTACCGCTCCGGCAGTACCACCAGGCGGCCCAAGATACAGACCACCCTGGACGATGTCGACGCCTTCCTGCCGAAGGACTTCCCAAAGAACAACTACCGCAACGGCAACAAGAGGCCCTCGTACAAAACATCCACCACCGTCAGCTCGACCTCCACTGAATCTCTGCCCGCGAGCTCCACCGAGAGGAGCACCGACAGCACCAGGCCCAAGGCTCTCACCACCACCGACGACATCAGCGGGTTCCTGCCACCGGGTATGTATGAACTACGTGACGTTCGTATATCCTCATTAATTTATGCGCGGGATATGTACTAAACCTTCGAATTGTTTTTTCGTTCCTTTGCGATAGCCTCGATTAGTAGCGCGGAGAAAGTTTCTGTATTTGAGTGACTTGAGAATTTTTTTGACGATTATGATGTTAAATTGCCGCGGTGAGGCGTATATATGAACTGCCCATCGATCACGCGCTGCATTCTGTATATCCTGCGCTTAATTGTGTCGGTACTAAAGTCGGTATGACGCGGTATTTAGCATACTGATTGTGTTCACTGTTAAAGAGATACTGCACTCCAATAGAAACTTAAAACTTTTTAATTTTTTCGGTTCAGAATATAATCGTTGTAATGAAAGTTCAGATTTAAAAGTGAAGGAGAGTTAAAAAAAAAAGACAATGCAAACGAGGTATATGCGATTTGCTTCCATCGCACTCTAAATAACGCTATTGGGACGCTTCTTCGCAGGCTACAAGCCGAAGAAGGAGGAGGCCTCGACGGAAAAGTCGTCGATACTGAGCGATATTCTGGCGAAGACGAAGACCACCGGAGCGGAAGAAAGTTCGACGGTTGCGTCATCGACCACCGAGAAGAAACCCAAATCCATCGAGGATTTGTTTGCGAAATCGGCGGTCGACATTTCTGCCCTTTTACCCCCCGGCTATAAACCCGGTAAGCAAAGCCTATCTAGATTATGCTTTTACTGCCCTGCAGTTAAAGCCCCTCCTCCCTCCATTCTGTACATTACGAGTCTGACTAATACCCCTGGGAACGAGATGCTCTTGATAAAAGTGTGGATTCAGATTTTCTGAAATGGTAGCGTTGAATTGCGTTCTGCTATCACTTTTTTAACGGATCATTTTTATTCGGCTCATGCGCAGATGCTAGTAGTCCAAAGCCAAGCACCGCAAAACCGAGTGGAGATCCAGTTGCAGAGCTGGTTAACAAATCCTCGGTCGATCTTTCTGCTCTGCTGCCTCCTGGATATAAACCCCGTAAGTTTGAGCAATAATTTAAGTATTAACTTAACTTCCAAGATAATTTTACAAACACTCCCGAATGGACGATATAAACGCTACGACGCCCATATACAACGCGCGAGTTTCACCCGCGCACTGCGCGCATGTAAACAAAAAAAAAAAAAAAAATGAAAAAACAGACTTTGAAAGCGGCGCATAGATATAAATTACGCGACTATAAAAAAAGGCTTTTATGAACTTCGCTCTCAAACGAGGACCGTTCAATTACGAGCTCTAAAATACGTCCCGTCAGCGTCGGCTGGCGAGTACATAAAAGAAAAGAAAAAGGCGCGGCAGCCGACAATCCCTTCCCGTCGCAGAAAAACCACCTACCGCCGTAAATTAATCTCCGTGTGATCGCAGCGGCAGAGGCGGAGACTGCCGAGGCTGCGAAGAGCGGCGACCCGCTCCAGGAGATCCTGTCCAAGTCGAAGGTGGACCTATCGGCGCTGCTCCCGGCGGGCTTCTCGCCGGCCGACTCCTCCACCGAGCAGTCGACGACGAAGAGCAGCGGCGGCGCGGCTGGTGGCAGCGGCTCCTTCAAAGTCGTTTTTCCCAGCCGTCCGGGCGGCAGGAAGCCGATACACAAGATAACGACGCCCAGCAGCAAGACCGCCACCGGCGCCGAGCCCGTCACGCCGCGCATTCAGAAGGGCTGGCCGTCCAGGTACGCTTTAATGGACTTGATTTTAATTAAGAGCCGTGTCTATAGCTCCCTTCTTTTTTTTGGCCGAGGGATAAAGAAAGCTATTAGGCGGTTGGAGGGAGGGAGATTGATGGTTTATTGCGGGGAGCCTTGTCATGTTAGGTGCGAGAGAAATTCGTTATTGGGTCCCGTTAGGAAAGCGACTTGGGCCCGACGAAATGTGATGTAATCTTGGCATTGTGTCGGTGTGATACAGCTGGGATCGTGCGCTGCATCGTGTAAAGATTCTATTATTCGATTATCTTACTGACATTAGCGACTTTTTTCATTTTAGTTTAAAATTCTTACGCAAATATAGTTTTATTAAATTACACTGAGTTTTGCGTTACTACTTCGAAGTGAAAAATTGTCCATGAATATTTATAATCTCAGGATATTTTATACCTTGTTTGCAACATAAGATCAAGGTAATTCTCAAGGACTTTTATACTATATCACATCAAAATGAGCGTATTACTGTTTCCTCATTAAAATACTCATGAAGATCGTAAGAGATAAGGTACCTGAGCCTAATATGCCTACCCTAAGCGGAAACGGCCATAATTTTTGAACGGAGAAGAATTTTTTAACG
>JAWWEN010001677.1:0-33380 GCA_035582955.1 Sycophila texana | reverse complement strand
ATTTTTATTAATCATTTTTCATATCTTTTTAGGTACTTTTTAGAAGAAAAAATTAAAGGTGGTGGACTGCCTTAATTAAGTAATTTCAAACTAAAATTATCTAATTACAAATTAGAACATTTTTTAAGTAAATAAAAATTTGATAAAATTGCAAAGTAACTTCTTGGTAGTAGTTAAAATTGCTTAAATTGTTTATAAAAACAAGATAAAATAAATCGTATTGAATAACAATAAAGTTAGCAACGTACAAGCATATCGACATCACATGCAAGTATCAGCATTAAATTATGGGTATCCTTCAATGGCCTTTATATAATTAAGTAGGTAACAACATAAATCGATTAATTACAGCGTGCGTTGCTTAAACGACATTTGCTGACCAAATTACAAAGTAGAAATGCACACTGCAGCTTGGAAGTACTTGAACTAGTTAATGCACTAAGTCCGAGGTGCGAGGACGCGTCTTGGAATAAACGGAGGTTTAACCTGCAAAGGAGAGTGAGTGTAAAGTAAATCGATATAATTTATCGGAGGTCGTTGATCCCGCAGACCTATGTCAAGGGGATGTCTTATTCTAAGGGGAATCTACGTCCAGTCGTGCAATAATCTGAAATATATGTGTTTTGCAAAATAAGATAATGTTTCAATTAAGCATTACGCAATTTAAGAAGTCTGTCTCTAAAAATAACCAGCATTTACTAATAATTTATTTACTAAAACCTACGTTCAATAATTTTTAAATACAAGACCATTCAAATGTACATCAGAATCGCTTGAATAATAAGCTTCTTTTTATAGCACAAAATAAAGGCGGATGGTGTCAGAAGCGAAAAATAAACTAGTATACATCTACAAGAATTTAATTCGTATATCTTAGAGTTCGACGACATATTCCGCACTTTTTTTTTTAATCTAAGGTCCTACTCATCAGTGCTGTCGCGTTAATTTCGAACCGTGCGCCTTCGAAATGATTTTTAAGTGCGCAGTTCCAAGCAAATGAGTGTAAATAAGCTTATCAGATCTTTATCTGTATTCCCTTAAAAATTGCGAAAAAGCCAGCAGCAGCAGCTCTCCCCTCTCGCTCTAAATAACGAAGCTAATTTGAATAATGTACGCTCGCTCTCTCGAGAATATTGCTTTATTTAAACGCCCGAGCGGCGCTAAAAAAGAAGCGGTGGTATCAACGATCGTTCTGCATTTTCCGAGAATCGTAATTCCATCCAACAGTCGAGTACGCGGAGAGTGTAAAGTCGCCTGTCGCTCGTCGCGGCGTATACAATCACCGATGTGCAGGGCGTGCGATACGCAGAGCAGAGTTTCCCCCCCGTCGGTGCCGCCACCCCCGCGACGCCTTTGGACGCAGCGAAGTCGGTGGTAAATTAAACACGATATTCACCCCCGCCATCTGGCGTATCGCGATGAATTTTCACGAGCGTGACCAAATTACAGATCGCGTAGCCGGGCCTCTTGGGAGTAGGTGTGGGTGGAGTTATCTTTGAGCCATGGCGCCTCCAGGGGGTGGAGCGGATTTTTTGGCATGCGTGTATAAACTTGAACGAGCATTACATTTCGTTCTGGCTCGACGGGCCCTCGTGGGCTTTGTGCTGCTGGCGCCCGTTCGATTCGCAGAGTGTTGTCCGGAGCGACCCTCCAGCATCGAGACTTTACATCATCGTCGCGGGAAATGAGAAATCGATGGTTAAATTTCCCGTGAAAAAAGGAATAAACGCGGCATCGAGCTGTGCGCCGGTGCTAGAGATTTTCGCGGCGGAAATGTATGAGAGAGCGTCTCGGATTTTTAGCCTCTTCGAGTGAAATGAGTATACGGGGTTGAGCGCCGGTCAACCTTTATTTAACGATTCGAATGAATTTAGCAATTTGCGGGAAGGTCGCTTGCTCATTTTGTGGAAGAATTTTTTTTGTAAATTATCGATGGGAAGGAGGGAGGTTTGTTTATAGGATTTTAAACTTTTTACGTTCGTTCGCGTATATGGAGTATAATAAAAATTTTTATAGACTCCACTTGCAAAGTCGGGCTGTATTCATATAAAATATGCATCATGCATTCATGTTTGTTCTTTCGGATAATACTTTACTGTACAATGCTTTATGGCATTTTGATACATTTTACTGAACAATCTTATCTGAAACATATTGCTTATTTTCAGACATGCAATAACGTGAATTTTTTATAATAGCAAATATTTATAAACTTTTGACGATACTAGACTATTTTTATATCATTTGCATGGAGAGTAGATACTGAAATTATTTTTACACATGCACTAGCCAAAAATGAAAGAATGAGATTTGATGGATAACGGATTCTTACAAAACTTTTCCGAAATGTTTTGAGATGAATGTATTTTGATTATATAAACCAAAATTGTATTATTTTTTTTCGATAATAATCAAACACGTGAATCTTAAGGTTTTTCTACTTGATTTCTAAAGACATTAATTATTGAAAAATACATTAATTTCTGCTATCGAAGAGCCATTAATTTTTTCCCAAAAATTATATTTTTAGAAAATTAGAAATCCTGTTATTCGAACAAATATATTTTTTTAATTCATTCTTCTCAGTGTTCCAAATAATTTAATTGATGCAGACAAGTCTTCTTCGTCGACCTCGACTATTTATACGTCTATTTTAGTTCTCAGAAGAGAAAAAGCACATATCGTCGTTCCTAACGAAGAAAAGCACATTTCAAAAAATGCCTATTTTAATTTGCTATTTTTAAAGCACTAAAAAAAAGTAAACTCTTCCAAAACCTGATAAACTTGAGGTATCATCGGTACGATACCCAAAGTTTATAAGCTTTTGGAAGAGTTAACTTTTCTCTGGCGCTTTAAAAATGGCAAATTAAAATTGGCATTTTTTGAAATGTGCTTTTCTTCATTGGGAGTGATGATACACTCACGTAGAAAACTTTCAGGCACGCGTAAACGCATTCACACCTACACACACAGACAGTCAAATACGTGAGCATACACACATAAAGGCAGCAGGTGCGTTCATGCGAAAGCCTCGCTTTCGTATACATTCGCGTGAGATAAGAACGTTAAGAATAATGAAAATTTCAGATTATGCATCATTGCGACGTATTTTCGTTATCCGTATACGTATATATTCAAGTAGAATCCCGGCGAAAGTAAGTTAAAAAACTAGATCAACCACGTCATATTAAAAAAAAAAAAAAAAAAAATTATAATTGCGTATACCCACAAGCCCGAATTCGATTAAGTCTAGAAATCAAATCTTATTAAGTCCGAGAATTAGATTAGATGCTCGATATCGTTGCATTTTCATTACTCATCGAAAGTATAGAGATAAAGTACGTACGAGCGAATCGATATGGTATCACCCCCTTCCCCTCTCCCCGCATCCATCAATAACGTCGGCGAATCAAAACGAACTCGAATGTTATCGAATAGAGCGGGGTCAAAGCCGAACTTTGTATCCTCGGTGGATCGTAACGAACGAGGCGCTGAGCGAGACCGACACGAAGACAAATCGTTAGGCCGCGAAGCGTTCCCTCAGAGCCGCGATGCATCGCCTCGTCCTCACTCTGGTGCCACCTGCGGCGATCGTCCCCCCCTCCCTCCCGCCCGCTTTACTCCGCGCGGCCCTTGAACTTATACGTTTCTATGCCAACTCGCTCGACGTATACGTGTCCCTAATCATTCGCGGAAAAATAGTCTTGTGAAATATTAATTTAAAAAAATTACAATAGGCATATAGACTATTTTTAGAGGGAAAGTCGGCGAAAACTTATCTGACCCGAGAATTCGATGAATCATCGTCGCTTATTTTTCGTTGAGCGCTTTCATATGTTATATTCGTGAATAAGTGGAGCCTGTTTCGTTATTCAATTTTGTATAATTTGATGGTCGCGCCCAGTGTGTATGAAGACTATTAAGGAACTTTTATTTTTGGAAAACGAGTTGACCAGTGCGCGGAATAAGTAAAAATTTGCGGAGGAAGGGGGACTGCAGGCGGTGATAACGCGAGGCGCAATTTTCGGACAATTTTGGGTAATAAGTTTTGCATGTGAAATTGCAGTAATATGTTTTCTCAATGGGTCAGTCGGTTGCGTGCAGGTGTGTGTGATGCCTTTAAACGTTATGCACACGGAGGTAGAATATGGTCATCCCTGTGTATACACGTCACTGTAAACTCATATTAAGCAAAGGGGTAGTCTGACAAGGAACGGCTAAAGCACTGTAAGTTGAGGTTATACCTCAGGATGCTATTTACTCGCTCTTCCTTTCTATGCCAAAATATACACATGAACATGTACATGTATACAAAGCGTATATACGCAGGTAATTACACGCGTGTATATATACCTTCGTACTTGCATATATACATATCTTCATATCTTCTTTTTAACGGACGTGTTTACGGAAATGATGCTTCTCGTCTTTTACTCTTAACAAGATGCGCTTCTTTAAAATTCTGTCGCAGCTTTTCATTTTGAAAGTAGAAATTCACTTGGATAAATGGAGACAGTGATCGAACGAATCTCATACCACTGTGAACTCATAAAATATTGAATCAATATAAACAATTAATATACCTATAAAAAAACTTGACTGAACTAATGCATTTTTTCTCTTTATTGGAACAGTAATAAACAGTAAAAAAAAGTGGAGCTATATTAAAATATATTTAGACAATGTACAATAGAATAAAATAGATCAGATGTTTATTTAAGAATAGGAGCTGTGTTTAAATATATTCACACAATATAGAATAGAATAGTATAGAATAGATTCTTATTGTAAAAAATTTACAATATAAGTGAAGTGAAGAGATCCGTTAAAATGAAAAAAGCAGATTTTTAAGATAGTTTTGATTTCTGATAGTATTGACTATATATTCATAAAATCTTAAGTATCATGTTAGGGTATTCTAAATTTCCATCGTGTACTAATATCGAAATCGATTTTATTCATAAATATGGAAATTAGAATTCAAATTGGATTTAATACTCCCATACAAACGGTGATTAATTTTAGTGTGCAGTTGTAATTCTTATACCATAAATTGAAGCAATTAATGTGTTCTATAAAAGATTACAATCTTCACTGATAACGAATAACATAAATGATAAGTATCTCGCGTGAATGTGGTGTTATTTTCGTTAAACTGACAATCTCACTTAATCCCTTTTTTATGTACACTCCATTATCTCCCGTACTGAAACGATAAATTTTAAGAGAAATAATGTTTATTTATTGGTTTTTTGATTCCTTTCATCAACTTAATTTAAATTTTTATTTTTAAATGTTATCACCATTTCGATATCTTATACGCCATTCAGTTATTTATATGAGCATCGCCTTTAAGCTTCTGTATTAATTATAATACAATTAAGGTAATCCCTAGGATCGTTCTAGTTCCTACCAAGCATTTTCAATAGGAGCAACATAAATTAGAGTTCCGGTACTTCTTTCAGCGTATTTTATTGCGTAGTGCTGTCCAATAAATTTCACATTCCCATCAGATTTACAACTTCACTATGCCCTGCAACGTTCGAGGATATGCAAATTGTGATTGATTCGTCACGTGACAAAGTTGCTGGCACAATCATTGTTTCGTTCGAGCATCACATGGAAATCACGTACAAGCATGGTTTCTGACCTGACCTAGTCTCTCTTTTTTTGCGCGTCGCTTCTTTCGCGATCGCCTATTCTTATGGTCAGATGCAAGATTCCACTGCTCGAAGATAAGAGCTCGCTCAAATTTTATGCTTGATTTTATAGCCAATCTTGCAATTTTCTCGAAAGATATTCAAGCGATCGAACTGGCCATCGTGTAAAGCATTTTCAGCATTGATGTTATCGTGCAAGATGGCTGAAGTTCCACGCAGAGAAAAATTTTGCATTAAAAATTACTATATAGTATTTACTAAAGCAAGGACAAACTCGTAAAAAAAAAGAATTACTATGGTGGCTAGTAAATTTTAAAATACTTACATTTATAGCAATTAAAATTTACAAGGAATTATACTATTTTTTTTTTATTTTTCGAGTTTGTTCTTGTTTTAGCGAAGACTAGTAATTTTTAAAGTAATATTTTTCTGCTAAGCGACTCTAATACACGCCAGTGTTCTAAAAAAGTAACTGTCCATAATTTTAATAAATGTAAATAAAGAACGATGATCTCGTAAATTATTACGAAATTATTGACATCGACTACCTAATTATAGTATTAAAATGCCTGAAGTTCGTTTATTTATAATTCCTCTTAAAAAAATAATCTCATAAATCTCTATTAAATTTTCACTCTATTGTAGTCTAAATATCAATGTGAAATTTCCGTCTCCATGTGTAATAGTTTAATGAATGTTCATTTTATATTCTTTATTTGATTTAAATATCAGTTAAGATTAACTAATCGCACTCTTTTCAAAAATAATTTAAGTTTGGTTCTTTGAAAGAATTTGTTTTATTCTAAATAAGGGATATAGCTTAAGTGATGCCCTCATTAGCTGTTAAACTCAGAATTCTATGTACATTATTTTTTGCGTGTTTTCAAAGCGAAATACTTAGTTGCTTTACGATAAACATTAACATTATACTAAAATAATACGAATTTATTTTGCATGAATTTTAAACTAACAAATAAGAGATCATTGTGTCAAGTTTCTTTTTGCGCAAACATATACTGAAAGTACGACGATAAAATAAACTTTCGAAAAGGACTTTGTATTTATACTGAAACATTCAATCTTCTTCCCTATTAAAAGTGGAAATAAAAAAAGAAACTTTTGTTCAACCAGTGACCTTCGTTATTTTTAAATCTATTTTTCTGGCAGGATCTATACGTGGTTATAGTTTTAGGTATTTTTGAAAGGCACTGTTTTTTCACTGGATTCGTAAATGAACTGTTTTTTTTTTATTCGCTCATACGTTTTTGTAGCAGCTTTTTAAATGAAATTTGTATTTCATTGTTCAATGAAAAAATAAGATTTGTATATGCATACCGACAATCTGGAATGTCGAAAAATAAAAAACAGCGTTTTGCCGCGATTTAAGCGCCGCTTGTTTGTTGATTTTCTTTCACTAACGGTATAAACTCTTCAAAATTAAAAATACTTATTTATATAGATTTTCTACAGTAACATACAGTTTTTATTTATAGAGTATATTAATGATTTCACGACATGCGATGATTTTGCTTAAGAAGAATTAGCGCACTCATTTTTCTTTTTGTACCTGCTGAAAATAGCAAAGAGTCACGACAGTTTCTTGCCGATGTGTACAGCCAAAAGCATTTTATCTCTTTCTTTTTGTTCGAAGTTTTTAAACATCGAAAAAGTTTCTGCACGTCCATTGTACCTCATTGATTATTAGATACATTGTCGATGGTTCCAAATTTTTTATTATTATAAAAATTGTACATATTGTGTCACTTCTGAATAAACTTCATATTCTCACAAAAGAAAATGGTGTGCCCCTTTATTAATATCAAGAGGATGGCCATCTAAGGGGAGGATCATAAGTCTGTCATCTAAAGGCCTACAATGAACCCTCGCATAAAACCTTTTTCGGAGCTATTTTCTTAGTTCACTGTGAAAAAAGATATTCCGGTAGGAAGGTATAAAAAGAAACTTTTATGTTGGAATGTTTTACTAGAAAAAGAATTAATATATGAAAAAATATTTAGACAATTTCTAGGTAAATTACAGATTAATGCAATATAATATTTGTCACTTATCGGATTCTACATCATCGTTCAAAACAAAATTGTAATATATTGTTTTGCATTTACTACTATATAAAGTTATATGTTGCTTTTCTTCTTAACAAATAAGTTTTTGTTGGTAGAAAAGTATATTGGTCTAGAGTCACGAAGGGTATAAAAAAAAAATTGAAAAGGTAAAAATATGAAAAAATATATACAATCCTGGCATGAAATGACGAATTTCTCGTGTATTATAAATTAACAAACAACATGTGCGCTATTCTAGCGTGACAAAAAAAGTGTTAATTTTTCAAACCACGTATATATTGCCGTTTTAAAAATTCTTCGTTGCTAATGTAAAATACAACGTTATCTCTCGCATCTCGCACGAGCGTTGACATGCCCATTGCCCTCGGAGTTCAATCGTAACAAAAGGTAAAAGCGAGAGTTCCAGCGAAAATCTCGATACTTCCTGCTTACATCATTTAACACGTTGTTTGTACCGAGGCAAAAGGTAAAGTTTTTCTAGTGAATAACCGAGCGACCAGAGTTGGACACAATCGTTAACCTGGCCCTTCGTGCTCGCAACTATCTCCGCTGGCGCTCTATTTATCTCCATCTTTTTATGACCGAGCCCGACGGTCTTCCACATTTATCTGCGGATCCTCGGCCTTAGCCCCGGTCGTATATTCTCATCGATGCGCATTTCGATATAGCCCACTCCGAGCCGCTCCCAAGCCCCAGTTTATCTTTCACAAAATGTAAATAAGCCCTGTTTGTCGACCTCACATTGTGACATGTCAGATTCAGATAGCCATTGCCAATGAGAGTCACTCGGCTCTTTTCGTCCCCTTCTCCCGTCTCTGCGATTCCGTGCGACATTATACTTTTGCCGTTCGAATAAATGTCACGCTGTATACGGCCGTTCGGACGATACTCTTATCGCGATTTCATGTTTGCCGGACGATTTTCTTAATTGTAAATGTGACATTGAAATCCCTCTTGGAAGAGAGATTTGTTTTTCTTTTGTGTCATCTTGTTGTAAAAACAGAAAATTTGTTTTATTGCAATTTTACAATAGTTAAAGGGCGAATGCGATGTAAATGGCGATTTTTAGCAATAGCTAGTGATCGCATATTGCTCTGACTGAATTAATGTTCATAAATAAAAATTTTATGTAATCAAATCACTCATTTTTACAAATAATTCATGGTTAGAATTTTAAATAATGGAATTAAATTGATATTTCATAATTAAACTGAATAACTATTTAACTGATATTTAATTTTCTATTCAATATCGTTAAATATTACAGAGTAATTTAATGTTAAATAATATAGAGTAGTTACGTATTGAATGCCATTAATACAACATTACATCATTAGTGTAAAATTTGGGGTAATCCATTACGGTATTCATTAAGTTTTAACAATTCATTTTTTGTTAATTATCTTTTAAACGTGCTCTGACTTTTTGACTCATTTATAACTCTTTTTATAAAATTTTATTTACGTGATAATTGGGATGTGCTTACCCGCGATAATAGAAAAATGCACATCAAGCTCGAAAGCTTCATATTTTAACGTATACAATTCCTATAATGACCCACTGTGAAGAGTGTTTTAATTTTCTTTTAAATTTTTCAAATTTCAGAACTTTTTTACGAATTTTATATGTATAGATAAAATTCAGAAACTAATGTAAGTTACAGGAGTGTATATCCATTCGCACAAAGTTTAAATGATTGCATATCGATTCAAACTCTGATTTATTGAAAGTGAGTCGATGGACTACTTTAAAGTTGAAGATATTCCTTCGGTGAGCGCACATTTCCTCGCTGTTCTCCCCTATACAATTTTTAATCGTCAATTCGTTATTTGAGCCCTAATGAATCTTGCAGCGAGATCGTTCACAACTTTCTGGGTTAAGCAAAGTAAGCTTTTTATCTCGACACTTTTCCGCGCCATCTCGCGCCCTAGCCTCGCCCTTATTTTTTTGTTTTTCTTTCATTATATCTTTGCTCGCTTCACCTTTTTTCCCCGCCGCCGCTGTTTGCATACTATGAGCGTTCGAAGTAGAACGCATATAATCTAGCTGCGCAAGTCGTTATTTTACTTCCTTTTTCTCCTTTCATCCTTTTTTTTTTTTTTTTTTTTTTTATGAATGAGCAACTAGTGATGCCGTCGTATAAGTTAACGCGTACCTCTGCCTCCCCCCTTCTTCTCGTCATTTGCACCACGGAAAATGTGTGGAGGTGTGCGTTGCGCAACAATGCGTATTTGTTTCAACTTTTTTGCAGACCCTGACGAAACTCGGCAAATTAATAACTCTATTTTCTCTGACGGTCGGATCGTGCCGGTATCTTTTTGCATCGGTTTTTTTTTCCTGCGGTTAAATAAATTTTAGTTTCTGTATATACACTATGGCTTTTTTTGATGAAACAGAGAATACAACGAGATAACGAACTCTAAAAATTAGTTTGCTTTTTTTTTAAAATATTTCACGTTAATGAAATGAAACTTTTCATCGTTCGTTATTGGAGATAAAGGGAATGGCACTCTTCTCTGACAGAGTTTTAAATGAATTAATGTTTTATAACGTGATATTTTATTTTTTATAAAGTTACTTGATTATTAATAAAATGTGCAGTGGACGTTTATGAGGAAATCTACAATCAAATTCCGCTCATGCCATGCTTCTAAATAAAAAGAAATATTCAGATTACAATTATTCTTTAAATTGTCGTATCTGTTAATGGAATTTTTTAATAGATTTTCTCTTAATTTTAAACACATACAAATTTGACATTAATTATTGTTCACTCGTTTTCATAATATCTTTTGAACATTAAAATCGCACATTTGATTAACATATCAATTACCATAAAATATTGAAATAGGATTAAATATTTTAATTGGAAAATTGAACAAATAAATTCTCACGTTAACAAAATGAAAGTTGATCGCAGTGTATAAATATCATTAATGAAAAGCTACTTGTTCTTAGTGGAAGGCAAGCTGATAATTAAAATGCTAATAGCGGGGAAACTTTATATAAGAAAAAAAGAAAATAAGATTAATATTTCATTGAAAAGAATCGAGCTCGAAGCCCGGGATGCAGTGGGTCGCGGGATTCAGTACCAACAGGGAAATAAATACAGGGTAAAAACTTTTGTCTTCGGGGAAATAAACATTAGACGATTAATCCTGGTGGATCGTTCGCAACAAAGTTAACTTGCGGGCCATACCGACCGGGTAGAACAGTGCAATTCTCAGTGCGGCCGCTTAAACTGCCCTCATAAATTTTCCGGGAATACTTAATATTCCGGGTGGCGGGGCACTTTTTTTGTAAACTCGCCGAGCAAATTGATAATGTTTTACCCCGTGATTACCGATCGTTTATGTCCGGAGCCTTGTTTATCCCGCAACCCCTGCTTTTTTAAATGGGAGCCCGCGGGATAAAGCTATTGAACAAATGTTTGCTAATGGGTCTATTATATTTCTATTTTTACTTTTCATTAGCGACGTGGAAAAAGCGTGAGAAGCATCGAAACGTTTTATCGCGTCACTTTTTCAGAATGCGCTCTTGATTTATTTTTATATAACATTTATTCGTTTTGCACGCGCATATCGTGAATATGCTAAATATTTTAACTTTGATTTATTTATTGTTGTCAAATAAGGTGTCGAAATCGATACATTGAACTCTACCATGTTTACTTAGGGCAATTATAATTTATTATGCAGTTATAGCAGTAATTACGATTATAGCTATCGTTTTTACAATTACTTGTCGTACTGATAGGTATGTTTGATTGTGCATATAAAAATAGAAGAAATCGCTATTTTAGAGTCTTAATAGCCTTAATATTAATCTCCTTCGTTTGCAGCATATACTTCTTTTTCTACACGATTTTTTCAAATAATATAAAAAATTGAGATGAAAAACTATAAATTATAGCTTTCGACTTCAAATTTCTTTGCGACATTATTTATTTGATGCAGTCATGTAAAGAGGAAAATACATATTGCAAGGAGAAGGCCATTTTTCTTTATCATGCTGCTGATAATTATTTAAATTATTGCATTTAAAATTTTCAGTTTAAAGCGTTATGCTCTGAAAATTTGGCTTCTTTCATTTTTGTTCTTGCAAATTAATGTAGCCGCAGTTTCAACGAAATCTGCGATTAGACGGTCTGACACTTCTCTTAGTGAGTATTAAAGATTCAATTTATCAAATATTAAATCCTTTAACTACTCTTGCGCACGACGTGTATGCAGTGTGTAATGCGGAAGAGCAATGAAATTATAAAAGATGGACTTTAAAATTTTTTAATTTTATAAGATCCACTTCTTTACATCACTGGGGTGCTAATTTCCGAGAAAATTCAGAGAACGAAGTGTAATCCAGCTAAGAATTTTAATTTTTTCTTCGTGAACCATTAACAGATTCGACTTGTTCAAACGAACGAAATACTTTCTTCCTTTCGAAAATAAATCACTTTCCCAACTGCCTTATTATGCTGCGTTCTAAATTTTATCGAAAACGATCGTGTACCCAGCTTTCGTGATAAAAAAGAAAGGAAACAAAGGGACGACGACTTTCGATGTAACATTAATGCATAAATAAATAATGACTACACAAATTGCGGAGCCACTGATATGAAATATTCGATTTTAATGAATCGTTATCGCGTGTAACTGACAACGCGGCCGGTGACAAAAAAAGCCCGGCAGGATTTATCGCGCATAAATACATATCAATGAAAATCTTTATGCGATATGGGCTCCTCGTCCACGCGCGCTCACCTCAGCCTTTTACGTGACCTCGCCGCGCACATCGCATGCGTTATTTGTCGCGGTGGACGCCGCGGCGAGGAGGTAACACGTCGCTTTACGACTTCTGTCCGGGCGGCCGCTTCTTCCCTTTCCTCAATTTGCAGTCTCGAGAAAGGCGTCCCTTATATCACGCGCTGTACGGTTCAAACGCGCGGAGAGCCAGAAAATCAAGGATGAAGATTGCCTTCTTTTTATACTTTTCTCGCCCTTTTTCCCGCTCTCCCTCGCGTGCGCTTCTCTTCCCTTTTTTTGCCGTCGCATCTTTTTATTTCCGAAATAGAAGCAATCGATGAGTAAATCGAGAAACTTGCGCTCATTGCTGATAATGTTAATATCGAGAAAGTTTTGTCTTCGCTATTTTTCGATCATTACTCCGTCGGGGAGATTAAAGTTCTTTGCTCAGACTACGTATTTTTGGTTGATTAACTTCCATTTCTTTAGCGATTCGTCTTGAACAAAAAAAAAAAAAAAAAGAAAAAACAAGAATCATCACCGAAGCTTTATTGAGTTTTTCTCCCCAAAAGAAGCAGCTGCGTGTATAGATATAGCGAAGGCTCTATTATTTTCTCTCTGGTATATATTCGTTTATTAAAAAAAAAAAGAAAAAAATCTGTATTTTTCTGCCGCACACCGTTTTCAATCGAACAGTTTCTTCTAATCCCGTTCGCGGTTGTTTTTCGCTTGTTTCTTTCATTTCCACAGGCTGGCTATAGTTCATTCTACATTTTTCATTGTCTTCTTCGTTTTTCTCAATGAGGCAGTGCCGGAGGTATCATAGGTATGTGAGCATTACTGGCAATAAGTTTTTAATGCTCTTTTTCTTATCGACGCTTTCTATCCCGCATACAAGTGGATAGAGCGCTATACCAGTAGAGAGGACGGCAGTTGCATTTTTTCGCTTTAGTTAAGTGATAATGCAGGATAAAGTCCATTTAACAGGAGATAAGGTTACAGTTAATGCGAATCGATAAGAATTACGACGATGTTTCCCTTGCCGCCTGGGGTATTGGATCTCTTACCTTTTTCGCGTTAAAATGGAATAATCGCGGCATTATTTTTTTTTTCCTCGTCGAATGATTGAAATACTGTTCCGAACTCGGGAGCTTTTCAATTTTAATTTACCGAAGTGTCGCTCATCAACTCGGGTCATTTAATTGATACGGTGTTTATTTTTAAAATCGGAATCCTTGTCCACCAGACGTCCATGAGTAACAAAATGCAAGTCATATTTTCACGCACTAACACTAATTACTTGCTACTGTTATCTAAAGAGTAAATGTTCGTATCAATTAACTTATCGGCATTAATATAATTAATTTTTAAAATTTGATTTTATCGTAAAATTCAAATAAAATTGCTCTCTTACTTTTCCATAACGTTATACACGTTAAAATGACAATCAGCGCCAGCCCCCTTCGCACGAATTCGATATGTCACTTTGATATGAGAAATTGCGAACATTTTTTGATTTTGAGAGACCCAATTACAGTCTCCGCCTCTGGTGTAAATTGCAAATCGATCTTTCGAATGTGTGGACTTGAAGATCGATACACGACCAGGGAGGCATGAAATAGTCAATTACGATATCTGGGAAAATTGTTTCGAGATAGTCTCGCGCGGTGGTAGGCTTAAGCGACAGGATCATTAATTGTTATCAGGGCGTACAATAATGAGAGATTCCCGCGGATCGTCAGAATCGTCGCAAGTCCTGAATTTCTCTGTATTTAATTAAGCAGTTAAATGCCTCGATGCTATTTTGCCGAATGATCGGATGGACACCGGGGCACAGGTATAGTCATTATCATACAGTCGCGTTTCGTGTTCATTTGCTGAAAACCGATGAAACTGCGAGCAATTTGTCCATTTCGCTTTGTCCGATTATCTCGCTGATCATAGGCTTGAGAATTTCTTAGATTATTCAATATAGCATAGGCTTCTTATTATTTTAAAATTGTACAAGCTTGCTATTTTTACAATAATCAATGCGTGAAAGATGCGATAGAGATTTTTAGATTCTTATAATAAGCAATTTTGTCAATTTTTGATTTTTTAATAAAATAAATACGTAAATTTTGTAAAGTGATAAGAATCAAGTTTTTTTTTTTAAATATCTTCAAAGATGAAGGAATTATTAAATTATAACGGTTTATTCTTAAGAAAGTTAAACTTACCAATCGAAGCTAATAATAACTTTACATAATGAGTGTTTGTAATAAATCCTTAATTTTGAAACGATCTTTTAATGGAAGAGATTTTTTAAAAGGAAAATTAGCTCATAAGTATATTAGACCAAGAACATTTAATTTTTTAATTACTGTGCGACAGTTACGAATGTCAGCAGATGTTTTACTTATAAAAGGGAGCAAGAAAATAGATAAAATTAGAGGTCATTTTACTTTTAAATCGGGAATGGAACCGAAAAATAGATAGACAACTTGATTATGCTTTTACAATCGTATAAGCAAAAGATGCTTACACTCGTAGAACGCGCTCCTAATCTAATGGTGCAGTACTTACAAAATTTAATAATAACTAGTTTCAAGTCAACTTAAATTACTTCTATGCATTATATAGTGTAAGTAGTCGAAGTAATGGGAAAGTTATGGTATTTTAATGGTTAATATTAAAACTTGGTTTAATGTCATAAGTAACAGCGTTATGCGTCAAATAATTGTACAGTGTTATTTCAAACCGCCGTTACTGCAGAAATATAATAAATTACACATTTCCTAAAATTTTTCATAAGTTCTGGCATGTCTGCAGTCAATATTGTTAGAATGATAGTTCGACACCGTCCAATGTGCATCCATAATTACATTAGCAATATCAGCATTAAGTTCACTTTTCGAAAGTTGCTTTACTTTGTATGATAATTTCTTGCGGTAGAAATTCAATTATCATAATCAAAGTTTAGCTCAAAGTTCAAAACTGTTACCACGGAAATTACGACACTAATTTTCCCGGTCATGAGTCCGCATGATATTTCAACACGTTGAATACCATTTTTGTCAGTTCTCAGTTTGCATAAAAAAAAATTGAATTTTATCATAATTGATTAAGATTTTAAACATAATACATTGTTATTTCGGCTTACCAGAATAAAAAGGATTCTTAGCCCTTATTAATAAATACATAACAAAATTATTTTGAAGAAAAAATTCTTATTTTACAATTAATGCTTGAGACCAGATGTATGCCAAAGAGGCACCTAAAGGGAAAGCAGTATTTTTCCTCGCTATGTAAAAAGCAAACATTTTTTTTTATAGAAAGATAGCTCCTAACTTCGTTTTGTCGTGGGAGTCGGTAGAAGGTTTCTCTCCTCTTCCTCTTTAGTTTTAAAAGTCAGTTAAGGTAGAAATGCCGGGGGTTTGATGTGATTGTATTAACATTTAGTTTCTAAGCTTCATCAAAATTCGGAAAATATTAAAAGTTTAAAATGTCTCTACACATTTATACTCGATATACCAATTAAAAAATTGAATAAATTAGGGAATTAATCAAGTAAAAGTATTCCTTATACTTTTTCAGCACAATTTTTTTTAAGCCCAAGATTTAAATAGCTTCACTTTTGAATAATATAAAGAACCCTTGAAAAGTAACGATTATAAAGAAGTTTTTAAATTATAAAAACTTCTTGTTACTACAGAAACTGCAAGTTTAAAAGAAAGTCTTCAAAAGTTTAACAGTTCCAGAAGTTTATTCACTTGCTACAAAAGAATTGCAGCTAGTAAAAATTTCATACTTCCGACTTATCAAGTTATTTAATTGATTCAGGTGATTCTTTGAACAATCGAGATGCTCATTGTAAAATTAAATTGAAGCACTGCAAAATCATTTATAAAACTGCTTTTTACACTTTTTATTTACTTCTCCTCAGTAGTGCAGTTAAGAATTTATTGAAGATAGACACACGAAGGAAAAATAAATTTGATAGAGAAATGAGTGTGCCAGGAAAATAGAATCGGCAAGACGAGGCGGGCTTGCATATTTCGTTGGAGCGGCTTCTCCACCCTTTAACCTGCGTCTATTCTGTCAGTTCCTCGAAAAATACGAGAGAGTCGATAGATAAATGTGAAATTTAACGTGCCACGATCGCCACGAAATAAAAGAACCAAGCGACGGCGTTGCGCGCAAGAATTCACCCCGTCCCCCCGACAAGATAGTATCTCGGAAAAGAAAAAGATTGAGAAAAGGGGAGATTTTAAAGGAAAATGGGCTTAAAAGAGTAATTGTTTAAAATCTTACTGCAGCCTTTAGCTTTCTTTAAAAATCTTACAACAGCCTTTAGTTTTTTTCAAAAATCTTACTGCAGCTTTTAACTTTTATTTGAAATCTTACTGCATTCTTTAGCTTTTGTTTAAAATCTTACTGCATTCTTTAGTTTTTATTTAAAATATTACAGCAGCCTTTAGCTCTTATTTAAAATGTTGCTACATCTTTTAACGTTTTAGTATATCCTTTAAATTTTGTTTAAAACTTTATTACAACCTTTAGTTATTGTTTATAAATTTTACTATAGTTTTATAGATATCAATACAGTGCAGAGAATATAGACTCTTCGATGCTTGCGTAATGGACCAATATCGGGTCGATGTACGTTCAAATTAATTGTTCGATATTGCATCGGAGGTATCAGATAAGTATTAAGATTCTCGTGAATGCCTGGGCGTTTATGGCGTTCCATTGTTAAAGTTCAAACTTTGATGTAATAATTTGGAAAATACCATTTTATGGTTACCTAACTATTCATGACCTGGTGAAATTTAATGCAACGAAGGTTATTTCACATTAAAAGCCCACTGGCATTTTTACTAGCAAAATCCAACACTCTCGTTCGCTTGCTTTTTTTATAAAGCCTCTTCATAAACTTGGATACATTATAATTTTTTCAGTGGTTGGAAACTCAATCAGAGCAACTTTCACTTTTTATTAATAATGCGTTTTTTTTAAAAGAAAATAATAGTTTTTTTCGAATAATTAGTAAACGTATAAGCACAATGATCATTTGAATTGAAATAAATTTCGTTGGTTAAAGGATTAATTTCCGATCTGATGACCTCAAATTCAAATCGCTTTGATGTGAATTTAATATTCCACTTTGAATCAACTAAGAATGTGTTTGTTTAATTTCATCAGCAGGTTAATCCAATTAATGAAATTAATCTGCTAATAAAATTAAACAAACACATTTTTTCCTGATTCAAAGTAAAATAATAAATTCGCATCAAAGCGAATTGAATATTGACGTTACTAGACTGGAAATTAATCCCTTAACCAATCAAATTGTTTCTTTAATTGTTACACAACGTACTGTCATTGTTTCTACCGAGAGTATTCAAATGATTCGATTGGTTTTCAAATAAAAAAAAAAAAAGTTTTCCTTTTCCTAAAGTTAGATTTTGCATTTTTGTATACACTGTTGAGTTGCACGTTGAGTTTCAACATATTAAAATTCTGCCTTTTTCATGATAACACAATTAAAAACAATATTCAATATTTGATCTTTCAAAGTAATAAAACGCATCAACTGCGTTCTTAATATAAAAAAAATATGCCGAGAACTTAATAATTAGGACGGACCTTGATTAAAATAAACAGTTATTCCAGAGTAGCTGCTCTCGCATAGTCGTTATAATTCGATGCAAAGTTATTTTAAATTATTTAATATTCTACTCGATAAATACCCCCCCCCCCCCCGCCCCACCTCTCCTGGAGCATCAGCAATTCTCAGTGTCGGCATTTTAATAAGCCACCGAGGCGGAGGTCTTCGCCGCCTCGCCGGTGTATAATATAAGTGAAATGACTTTTCCCCCGAGCGGACATCTCTCGTAATCAAACTGAATATACCGCAGCCTCGGAACCATTTGCATTATAGTGTAAGCGCGACGAAAAGGGTATATATATACGATAATACGAGCGCAGTCTTTTACCTGAGTAATCATATCCCTGGCACTCGGAGGGGGGAAACTAGTTTCTTGGAGCGTTCGATGGCATCCGAAGCCGCAGTTTCTCCCGCATCTCATCTACTCCTGGGCCGCGTGCACTTTGATGTTTCCCCTCGCGCCTGTACTTTGCAGTCGTCGCCGCCGATTTCCCGGCGAACTTCCCCGCTCGCCGATTGCCGGATCAAACTTCTCGGTCTTCCCGCTCCGCCCGAGCTCCTCTAGTGTACACGTCCTCCCGGAGTTCCTAACGCACAAAGCCCTATTTGTTCCTCCACTCGAAGTGAAATTTCGCAGAGAGTCCCACACGCAGCGCCGGGTCCAGTCGCAGAATCGCACTTTACATCCGGCACCCCCGCACTCGACGCACACCGGCCCAATGTCCGCGCACCAAGACAGCCTTCGCACTGATCACTCAAAACAAAACACTGTACTGCCACGCGAACGGCCCTTCCTGCACGGAAAGAGGCTGGATGCCAGATGAGGGAGGGGGAGAAGGTCGCAGCGGCTCGTAATTCATTCAAGCCGATCCGCGCGGAGCGCGTGCCGTTTTGAAAAGGCGCGCGCGCGACTCCGCGCCGTAGTATGGCAGAAGGGGGCTGCGCAGGGGGGGTGCGAGCGAGTCGTGCGACGCGGCGGACAGCTGGGGTGATACTGAGGCCCGAGTGCCGTCCTACAGCCCCGGATGACGCGCATGCCCCTTGCCCGCCTCCTTCCTTCCTTGGCGCGCTGGTTCGCGCGCGCGCGCTTTCGAGCTACCCCCGCGGTGGCGACGCCAGCTCCCGATCCGGAGAACTCACCTTCGCACCCTCCCCCCTCCCTCTGGCCTGCAGCAGCGGCGTTCGCCTCGGGGGTTTGACTCGCTCCGACTGCCCGCCGATTTCGCCTTGGTGCGGGCTCTTCTATCGCCTTTTTGGCTCTCGGCGTCTTGTTGCGCGACGTAGATTTTGACGAAGGTCGTTTCCAGCGCGCCGAGTACTTGGAGGCCTGTTTGATCTCGCTGATTAGTGGAAGTAGGTGTAGTGTGATATTCGAGAAATTTGGGCGTAGCGTGTGTGATGAATTAGCGATTTCGAGCGGAATTGTTAACGACGATTGCGGTTGCGTTGATTGACGCTCATGCTGTAGTCGTAAATAATTTGTTGTTAATTTAATTGCTCGGTAGATGTGTGGTAAAAAAAGAAAACGTGAATTTTAATTATTGCGGCTTGAAAATACGTTTTTTTCTTTTGGAATAATTTATTGTTAATTTGATTGCTCAGTAGACGTGTGGGTAAAAAAAGAAAAAGTGAATTTTAATGATTGGCTTGAAAATACATTTTTTTTAGCTTGTATGGATTATCTAGTTAATTTGCCTTAAATTGGTTATATTGTATTTATTTACGTGCTATTTAATTTAATTTATTTTAAATCAAATTCAATAAAAACATCGTTTTTAGTAAGCTGACAGAATTTATTCTCGGCGCGTACATTAAAATTCACAGTTTCTCTTAAAATTTTATAATTAAGTTATTGTACTTGCCAATAAACGCAACTTTTTATTACATTTAAATAATTATATAGTATTTAATGGGCAGTTTATAAAAAAATTATTCAATTAATTTGATTATTCAGAAAAAGTCTTAAAATTATTCTGCAATAAAATATTGTTTCTTAATAAAATAAAGTGAAATTAGAGCGAAGCGAGAACTGGAATGTAAGGGACTCGGGAGTAATAGTTATTTATCCACCAAGGAAGTAAAATAGGCGATTATTCCCGCGGGTGCAGTTTGCTGCCCGAGCTTTAGCGAGGTGCATATAAAATTTTTCATCCCACTTAAGTCTACTTTATTTGAGAACAATTCAAATTGATAAGTCGAATTGAAGCTAAAATGTATCTACGAAAGCTAAAATATCTCTGTAAAAGCTAAAATATGTCTACAAAAGTTAAAATGTGTCTGCGGAAGCTGAAATGTGTCTTCGCAGTATAAAATTTGTCTACGGAGAGCAGAATGTCTCTACGAGGAATAAAACATCTCTCCGGGGAATAAAACATCTCTCCGGGGAATAAAACTATTCTTCGGGGAATAAAATGAGTTCAAAGAATAAAATATGATTTTACTCCCTCTGCAGAGGTCAATAAAGTGGACTTTATGGATGATTAGGGTGAAAAGTATATTAGTTCTTATTTAAAATTGATCGTTTTATTTATTTCTCATCTGGAACAAATATGAAAATTAAAACAATGAATGCCTATATTGTATAATTGCAATATTATTGTTCAGTGCAGATTTAAATGAACTCCATTTAAATAAATTTTCCAAAAAAGCTCTTTTAAGTCCGTTAAGAAATGGTGAATAATTAATTAATTGGCATTAAAACATAATTAGTTTATTTTCGAATTTTTCCATCGATATCTAAGTATCCCAGTGCAATTTAATTATGCTGCTTTAACAATTAACCCTTCATTATCTGAGATTACTCTGCATTTTTATTTCATTATCTTGGGCATTTATTCTCATTTGCCATTTATTACCTCTTGCAATTTATATGCTAGAAACGAATAGAAAATATAATTCTATACTTTTAGTTTATTGAAATTTATTGTTACAGCGTATCTACGATGGACATATAATACGTTACATCGTAGTAGGGAATTGAATCAACAATCAGAGGTGGTATAAGATAGTCTGAGAGAACATTCGAGCTGATTAATTCTCGAATTTCAAATGAGAAGCATCCCAGGGTATATGGTGCAATTGTACAAGTTGGATGTCAACGAATAATGAATAATGAATAATATTATGACCGAAGATAATTAAACAAGATCTAGAATGCAGGTATTTATTTATATTGTTGATCTATTTTTTTAATTGAACATAATTTCTCCTATTTCAAAATAAAATTTCAACAGATGAATGTTTTGTTTTTTTTTTTACTTTATCCGGCTAATTTAAAAAAAGAAAAAAGGAAAATAGATTTTTAAATGTCCTCAAGGAGAAGTCTCAAATCCTGAAATACGATTTTTCTACTTCTTTTTATCACATTTTCCCATTGGACATGCAAACTTGAGCTTGTTTGCATCGTTATTGGCTACTTTCAAGTGACCCTTCCATGGGCTCTTCTTCGCAATTGTGAAATATACCCGGTGACCACGCACATAGAAATGTACAAAAATAGATTGTCTCCTACAAAAATAAAAAATGTAGATATTATTTTAAATTGTTTAAAATAAATCAATGCTGAAACAGTTAACGATCAATTATGCCTCTACAAAATTATTGAAGTACTTTCTGCTTAAATCTACTAAAGTTTTAAAGTTTAAAAACGAAAAAAGATTTTATTTATTTTATTTTATTCAATTATATAAATACTAATGAATAAACTTTCAGATATTATTATTATACATTATTGTTTTGTTGCTGTAATGAAAACAAAATATGTATGAGAGATAAGGCATTCATTTATGACATTTTCAGTAATAAAATATGTACATGAAAATTATGGAGTTAGATAATCGCACGTGTTAGTATATCTTTTGCATTGTGTTGGATAATTGCAAAACAACTGTACGAGAAAAACATGCAGAGGAAGATGATTTAGCATTCGGCTGTTCAAGTGTGCTCTATAGAGAGGAAACGACACATCCAAAATGTAAAATATAAATTCGAACATAAAATAATTAAAAGTTAAGTATATGTACATAGTTAAAATTTTGTTGAAATTAAACTGTTTTGAACATCTCTTATTTGACTGTGATACAGAGAAATGTTCTCTTTATGCTAGATTGAAAAATTTAATTGGCAATATTAACGTGTTATGCGTAAAAGTAATCAAATTTAAAGGAGGTTTTAACAACTAAAGATTATTAATGTTCCTTTAATTATTTCATTAAAAGGAGTTTAACGTTATGAGTTTATATAACGACCTTTTACAATTTTAGTATGGGCTAATTTCGCTTAAAATTTTATTACTTTTCGAGTTAGTTAATAAAAGCTTTTTTCTTGAACACCGTGCATGCATAAAAAAATGCGATAGTTTCTACTCAAAGTATTTATTAGTTTGTGCTGTTTTATGCAGCGTTTCATGATTCCTTGAAAATCTATAGCAACTATCTGCAGCGATTAAGAGAGAACTTTTACATTTTCATTTTAACCGTCGGTACCCGCAAAACCAACTATAAATAAT
This sequence comes from Sycophila texana, assembly GCA_035582955.1. NCBI lineage: Eukaryota > Metazoa > Arthropoda > Insecta > Hymenoptera > Eurytomidae > Sycophila > Sycophila texana. The sequence goes on along the minus strand of JAWWEN010001677.1, from coordinate 10,737 downwards.
AAATAAATATATATAACACACTATATGTAACGCAGAAGTACACAGCTCCGTGCATTCAATTTGTAGAGTTTTTAATGTGTCATTTCGCCGGTTTGTCGACTAGTCCAACAGAGTATTCTCAATCAAATCGTAAACAAACTTGACGAGTGTAAAAACATGAACAAATGAAATAAAACCGTTACGACGTGTAACGATCCTATACACTCTCCCTTCGACAGAGTGCTCAACCCTCCGAACGATACGTTTCATTCCAGCTCTAAAAGAAGGAAAAAAAAATGAGACTCGTCGAGGGTAATCAGAAATGGAAAACGCCGAAGGAACAAAAGCATTTTTTTTTTTTTTCACCAACGATTCCACGCATCAATGTCAGAGATGCGTGGACTCGCTCGCACATAAAAGTGGCCTCTCCATCGTTCGGACGCATAATGCGCGCTCGCGCGCTCAAGTAGCCCGGAAGTGCGGGGCGAAATCTCTTCCGCGTTGAAAAGCAGGCGCCCGAGCTAATTTGCGGAGCTGCATCGGCACCCCCGGAGCGCCGCCGACCGAGTTTCGCGCGCGCGCACACGCACTCTCACACCCGCTCGTACCACGTCGCACATGCACACGGAGCCGCGGGAGCTCGATAACAAATTGCAGGGCGCCTTTATCATTCCGATGAAAGCTGACCTGTCATAGTCGGCCGATCGATCGATCGGCGACCTCTTCGTGGAATGCGCAGCGCCGGCTGCATGGCAGCAGGTCCGATTAGATTGCCAGGACTGGATGACTTTATGCTCTCTGCAGCTCCGTCCTCTCTAACCCTCCCTCGTACTCTCGTTCTCTCGTTCTCATCCTCCGTCCCTGCTTCTCGTCCGAATGCTCTCTCCCTCGCTCTCCCATCCTGCAGCTCGACTTCGTTTGCGGTCGACCGGTAGGTTCAGTCCGCCTAGTTAGAATGGGCGGCACGCCTGGATCCTTATTGCGCCGCTGTCCAATTGCCTCGTTGTATCGTCGGGGGTGTGTACAGGAGGACTTAAAAATTAAACGGATAAAGCCCGGCGGTGGCCCCCTCAAGGCTCGTTCAATAATTTCCTGCAGGAGAAATTCCGAGGATGATTCATTCGGAGCGAGCGGGACCGCAATTAACGAGAGCGGCCGGCGAGAAAGCGAGAAAATCTGTACGTCCGTAAATCTTCGGTATAGGAAAGTGCGAATTTTCGAAAAGGGCGCATAGTGTCTAATATTAGCGGCGGTGCGGTCACGGCGGTGCTGGAACCGCAAATTCTGCCCGGCGCCCATAAAACGAGCCGAAAAATGGGAGAGCGGCCAAAACAATCGAAATGTATACGTCGGAGCTGTGTGCTTCATTGTTCGGCGCTTCCTCCGCCGGCGGGGGGCTTTGTGGGGGTTGCAGGGCGCCGCGCGCGCGGAGGCGTGATGCAGTGAAAGCTACTAGCGCGAAAGAACCCCGGCGATAGTCATCTCTCTTTTTCCTCGATTGCATTATTGCCTCTCCCGGCGGTTGCGGCCGCCGCGACTGCCGGGAGTGAAAATAAAAGTTGCGCCGCTCGCCTCTTTGAGTGCGGCTTCTCTCGCCCGCTGTAATGCGCAGTGCTCAGCAGCTCGTGTACGTATTCTTTTTTTTTTTTTTTTTTTTTTATTTCGTCTTTTTTATTAATATCGCCGCGCAGAAAGGGATAGTGATAATACGCCGGGGATTGATCGCCGTCGCGTGTTATTTTCAGTTGAGAAACCTTTTTGACGGCTTTAAACCGTCACCCCCTCGTTTCTTCTTCTTCTTATTGTTCTTTCTTTCTTTTTATTTTATTTTATTTTATTTTGTGCTCGGTGCTTTGGTAATTTAGGCGTGAAAAATCTTGGGAAATTATAAATTGCAGTGGTGAATATTTTACGGGGGATTTCCGTGGAAACCTTTGCCTAGTGATTCTGCCTTACTCCACTGATTTTTCTAAGATTATGCCTTTACATTTGTTGGAACTCTAAAGCTTTGGAAACGACGTCACGTTCAACTCCTCCAAGTGAAATCCTAAGATTTGTGAAGCTCTCCTACGGGTGGATGTATATATTTTTAGTAATTTTTAAAATCGGAATTGTAACAACATATTATTTCTTTATTTTTTAATTTTTACAACAATATTCAGTATCGTGTTAAAGCTATAGTTTGATGTATAAAAACGAAAAATTATTGTTATTGAATAGCCACTCAGGTTTTTTTTTTTTTTTATATCGAATCACAACTCGAAAGTTATTAAACAAAACCGTGAATGAAACAAGTGACTATGAACAAAGGCAATACCGCATAGTGACCTCAACCGCGAAAATCAGTTAATTTCTCCGCGCGTTGTGTTTCTCAAATCAAAATTTCCATTGTTTTCTCTTCTCTCCTTTCATTTTTTGTTTTCCCAAAATCCAATAATAGAGGGTAACGAAAGGGTCGGCCTCATTCAATTTCGCCGTAAAAAATTTATGCCCGCCCGCGCACCAAAAAAAAAAAAAAAAAAAAAAAACGAGCCACAAATTTCTTTTTCAATAACTCTTCTATCAAAACCACGTTGACTTGCCCCGGCCCCTTTTGCCTCTTCCCTCGTCACCTATCCGGGGCCGCTATATGAGTGACGCATTAATTCGTTTAACTCCCTGGGCTTCTCTCTTTTTACCCTGACCGCTGGGGGTTCTCTCGCCCCGTAATTGTGTAGGTGCGGTCGGGCAACTCCAGGCACTTTACCGCCGCGCACACCCACGAACTTTCGGCAGTGAGTCAAGCCGAAACTGATAAATCAATTACCGCCGAGGGCCTCCTTTTTCCGCGCGCGTCGTCCTCGGCGATGCACATCACGTAACCCGGGGCTCGTAGCGGCGAGAGCCGGCCAAATCTTTCACTTTCGCCCTCGATGCCGGGCGTCGAATGAGCCACAAACGCGCCGGAGGTATTGGTCGCGCGCAACTTACGCCACCGCTGCAAACCCACAAGAGTTTCTCGTGGCTTATTCGTTGCGCAAAATTACCAATGGTAATTTTGAAATGCTTTGCGTTATAAATATTTTATCGACTGTCAATATTCTTGAGTTATTTTAAGGGTTCTAGTACTCAAATTAAACATTTTGAATAATCGCAGGTCTGATTTTTCATATTACTAAAATTTCTTTGTAAGCAAAACTCTACTGTAAATAATACATTTCTTTTAAAAACAGTTAGACTTGAATATATTAATTTATACGTTCGTAGAAAGGAAAATTTGAGATATATTGGACTAACTTTAAATAAATAACAAATGTTAAAAATTGTTAATACTGGAATAGAAACTACTTTAATGAAAGTGAACCCACTTTTTCGAAATTCTTATCCAGTCAAAGTACAGAGAAATATATCGTAGAAAATATTTAAGAATGTGCAGATCCGTTCACTCTAAAATCACAGTTCAGTAGCGTGATCCCAAAATTTGAATTCAATAAATTCAAATACTACGCGTGGAAAAATTTATATTTAAAAAAACCTAATTATTTTAGAAATTAAGGTCGATATAGTAAATTTCCATAAAAGAAGTATGAATTTTAGTAATACGATTAATATTTATGTGGAAGTCAGGACTGGCTAATAAAAATATCCATTTTTTCCTGTCTATTTAAGTTTCGATCCTGGCTGGTGAAATAAATCGCTGTGTTTATTATTATCGTTTAATCAAGCAAAATAGCGATCACTTATTTATTATTTTATCACAAGCTCTTTACGAATAAATGCACAAAAGATCCTATTCTAAGGTTCCTGCTTCAAAAACAGTAAGAGCCAAAAAGGTAAAAGAGAGCTTTCACTCACAAGGAATAAAAACGACACAATGATAGCATTATTAATTACCTTTAAATACTGCAATACGAGGTATTAAAGTGAATTCAATCTGTTTCTTAATTGTGAAAAAGGACTTTTTATAAAAAATCATAAAGCTTGGAGAAGGGAGTGTCAAGAGATATTTCATGCGGAATGTGTGGGGCAAGACGAATACTCTACTGGAATGTGCTGATCCCGGTGAATTCTGGATCATGGCCAAGCCGATTATCTACGAGCAGCAAAAGCAGCGTGTGGGTGAGAAAGAGAGAGTGTGCTAGAAAGAGAGGATGAGGGAGAAGGATAGAGAAAAAAAAATAGACAGAAAAGCTAAGGTACCTTTGCCAAGCTTCCGAAGTCGAAGGGAAAATGGCCCTTAGTATTGTCCAGATAGGGTTAAACCATCCCCTGGAAGAGATAATATCGATCGTATGACTTCTTTCTGCACTTCTTCCCATTCCCGACAGTTCGTTTCGTTCATTTATTTTTTATAGGTTTTTCTTCCGCCCTGGTTCACCATTATTCTTTTTTTTTTATCGTATTATTTGGACTCTGTTATTTTCAGTAGTTTAAGTCAATCTTGGTTATTCGTTTAGTTTATACTATCTTAAGTCAGAATACCAATTTATGGATTAAATAACATTATTCTGTGGAATTTATAAAAGTAATTTATGAAAAATTATTAAAATAATAAATTATACGGTATTGTACTGTTTAGATTGTTACTTTCAGTAGTACGGGTCAATCTTTGATATTCGTTTAATTGAGTACTATCTAAAGACAAAATATAAATTTATAGATTGAAATGGAATCTATAAAAGAAATTCACGAAAAAATTATTGAAATAAGAAATTATGCAACATTGCATTATTTTACTATTTGGACTGTCATTTTCAGTAGTACAAGTCAATCTTTGATATTCGTTTAACTTTATATGATCTAAAGATAAAATACGAATTTATAGATTAAAAAGTATTATTATATTGAATCTATAAAAGATATTTACTAAAATTTTATTAAATAATAAATTGTACAGCATTGTACTGTTATTTTCAGTAGTACAAGTCAATCTTTGATATTTGGTTTCATTTAAAAGTGTATACAAAAGTTTTATTTAATGACGTATTTTAAGAATTCTATTCCATTTTAATTTATTTACTTGCTTTTCTCATTTGTTTCCAAAAATTGTGATTCAAAAACTTTATTTATAAACAAGATTCGAAGGAGTTAAGTATCATTACATTTCCCCGAATTTCTTTTACTCTCGAGAATAATCACTATACTTTCAGGGTTTCTGCAAACCCAACCATTCCGTTTTAATTACTCTGTTATTTTTGGTCTTAATCCATTCTTTTTTATTTCCGTCCCTCTCGGCTGTCCCTTTCTTTTTCGTAGCAATAAAGATGTTAAGACGCTCGAGTGGGGGCGAGCTCGTTTAGTGCGGTGCTGGTCTACGGTTCCAACAAAGAGGAGGAAGCGGCACCGATAAGCCCTGGAAAATTGGTCAACGCCGCGGGTCAACTTTGACGTAGCCGTCCTCGATAATCAAGGTCTCGTGCAGTCCGTGCAATTAAGCGCCTTGGCATCAATGACTTTTTAATATCGATTAATTTCAAGCGTATAATCTCTAAATAAATCGTCTTCAACACTCGAAGGAAAAACTCACTGTTGTATTATTTCTACTGAAAGAAAGGTTTGTCCACACAATTTTCTGTTGCTATTACATAGTTACACTATGTATAGTTAAGCCTCGTCTTAATAATAAAATCGATATGTGCATACCAATTACAATCTTGTAATGGACATGTTTTCTAAACAATTTTTTCGATAAAATCAATTTATTAATTAATTTATGTTACGTAAATTTTCTTGAAAAAGTAACCTTGTGCTTTGAAGGTGAGTTTGTATGAAATGTCGTGGAAAAATAATTCTTTTGTTTTGATCATTTTCACGCAAGCCGCGCGATTACAAAGAAACCTTGACACGCTAATCAAGTGCTTACGTTCGATTGATATCCAACGGCTTATATTCTTTTTTTTTGCTATAATGCAGTTAGACCGATCTTTAGACGCCAAAGGCTATTTTAACATCGGAAATTCATGTCACAGGTGGAGCCTATAATGTATGTTACGCTATCAATCAAACTCATAGATGCATGTGAGCAAAGCTCTTTGCATACACTTTAGCCATGTGATGAAATAGAGCAACGTTGGGGCTTAATATGGGTCTCTTTGATAGGTGCACTAAAGTGATTTCTGGTCGGGCTTTCACTTTACCCTTTCCCCATGCTTTGTGGTGACCGATTCTACGTAGCTTTCGCGACTGACATGTCGTTTGTTTTCCGCATTCATGCGACTTGTGTCCGTTCGACAAGAACATTGAAAGGTAAGCACTTTGAAACTTCAAAAGCCAGCGTGGCTAAAAGAGACATAAACCAATGAAGACTTGGAGATATATACTCAATTAATTTAACTATAAAATATAAAATTAAATTAAATTAACGAAAGAAAATGATAGAATGTTTTTAAATATCCTCTCTTAAAAAGAACGATGGATGGATGTTGCGAAATATTTTAAGAAGGAATTCGACCGGTTAAAGGATATATTTCGCATTTTTAAAAGAAAATAATTCAAAAATAAAAATATGATTTTACTTTAAAAATACTCTAATTATTCAAAAATTTATTTAAAATAAGTTTGCTAATAAAAAATATAAAGTAGCTTTTTTTCTCAAGCTTTAACGTAAAAAATTTGATCGCGGAGAACGGGAATTCTGCTAGAATTTTCAAGAAAAAAAAAAGGAAAGACGTGATTTTATTACACTTTTATCGTAGAACAAAGAACTTTGTAGACAAACTATTAAAATTAAATAATGCAGCGGGAGTAAACATATTATTAACAGAGTTTATAATTCAACGATCAGTTATACATTGGCTATCAATTGCTATTTGCAGCTAGTACATTCCGAGCCATCCATATAATTGTAGGTATTTCCGGCGAAATAAAATTACAGGCTGCACTCTACCCTCATAATTTTCGCGTTATGACTGCAAATGCAGGGCTAAAATTTCGGCGAAACAAGCGCAGAGAGCCATTCGAACGTTCTCTATGCAGACGGCGTGGCGAATAATAATAGAAGAGGCAAATTTTACACCTTCTCGCTCGCTCGGCCAAACAGCAAAGCGAAAGAGAATGGGAGGGGCCCAGCGTAACTGCCCGTCGACAAAAACAAAAAAAAAAAAAAAAAAAGCGGAGAAATTATCCGATATTTCGCCGCTCCACAATTATTCTCTGCCGAGCAGGCGGGCCGATGGCGCATTGCCGTGGCAATTCTTTCCCTATCGCCCTCTAACCGTGAAACACAATCAGCCGCATAATGGTAACCGTACCCTTTTCTCCTTTTATTGCTACGCACGGCTCTGCGCTGCCGGGGGATTAAAACTTTTTCGCCCCTCCCTCACTCCCGGCGTGGCCGCCGCCAAGGATCCCCGAGGTAGCCGCGCGCGCGCGGCGATCTCCGCGGCTCGTCGGTAATAACGATTACTTATTTCAATTCTGGATATCGCGCGCTCTGAGCTCTCGGCGCTTTTCACCGGAAAGCACCGACCGAACGAACGAACTTTACTCTCTTTTACTTCTTCTCTATCTATCCCAATCCCCGGCCGCCCTCTTTCTCCCCGATCTCGCCACGCGCGCTTTTTGCCATGGCCTTTTCTGTCCCCCCCCCCCTCCTCCTCGCCTCTTGCGCGCTCGTTCTCTTTCATTGCCTCGGCGTTTTCTTTGTGCTCTTCCCGCCTGCTGGACCATCGCGCGCTCGCTCTCGCTTGCTATCGTTTTTACCATTTCGCGCTTTAACTCGTCCTTTTGCCCGCGACGCCGCTGGAATATTTCACGGCGAATTTACGGCCTGGCGTTGTGCGTTCAGGGAAAGCGGATATTCTTTCGTTACACTTTGGAATTAGCAGATTTTTTTTTTTTTTTTTTAATTAATTTCAGATCTTGTGCTTCCGAGGCGATGATCTTAATTGGCGCGTGTTGTCTGCTGTTGTCGAGTGGTCGGTTCGAAATGAATTTTGTGGAATTTAATTATTGATATTGCACTTGCAAATTAAATAGTATAGCCTCTTCATTGGTTATTTATTTTATGGAAATAACCTCGCGCGGGCGTTATTAATTTATAGTCAACTCTGTAAAAATAAATAAGTGAAATTTGACTAAAATAAGAGAATAGTCACTTATTTTACGTGAAAAATCTTCCACTTGCTGCAATAAGTGGAAGATATTTAACGTGAAATAAGTGACTATTCACTTATTCTACTGAAATTTCACTTATTCATTTTTAGAGGGAAGGGCAGTTTCAATTAAACTGGTTTTATAGAAAATTGAGTAAACAAAGTACGAAACAAATGTTGTATTAATGACCGACTCTAATTGTAAGTATACATTATATAAAAATACATAAATTTAACTTAATTGTGCCTTATTAACTGTTAGTAACCATTTTTTTATAAGTGCGTGAAAAAGACTTTTTTAAGTATAGAAACACAGTGCGAAAGAAGGGTAGAAAGGCTTTTTTAGACTCGGGTGATGATTTGAGTAATAATCATCCTCGCCTAGAAAAAGTCGTCTTTTCTCTCTAGTTGCACATTATACATTGCGCCTATACTTCCAAACACCTCACGCGTAAAAAATTCATGCAATTAGAGAAACTTCAGACTTTTAACTCCGCGTAGTTGACCTAAAAATGATTCCAGACAAAATTAAAGTAATTTTTAAACAGACTACGCTTGAAATCTACTAATCACGTCAGAATCGGCTAATAAAATTAAAAACTAACCGGCCTCACATTTAAGTTTGTAATATTTTTGTTAATAGAAAATTTAATCTTTAGCCCGAAAAGGGGATTATTTTGTGAGTTACTTTGACTTTCTAAATTTAACTTGGTGGAACGCAAATTATGGTTTAGATTAACTCTTTAGTTCTACAGCGCTTAATAGCGTTTGAAACTGATTTTCAAGCAAAATATTTTAAAATGGAGGAGATCTGATAAAGTTTCCTTTTCTTTTTTTTAACTCTTAACGTCGTTTTAACAAACATTTGTATCAGCAAATGAAAAAATTTCTGCTTTTTTTTTTTAAAAAAAAGGAAAGGAAAAAAAATTTCCGCACCACACCTACATTTTTAATGCTGTTCTTTTCCAAAGGTAGTCGCCCAGCGAGGCTCACGCGAAGTAATAGAAGGCAAAAAAGTTCAAGGCGGTCCTTGTAAAACACGAGCAGTAAAGTTTGCAGCGCTTTGGAATTGAAGTCATAATTGTTCGCGATTGCCCGGGGAAAACGGAATCAGATGGCGAGAGCGAGGAAGGGAGAAAGGGAAAGAGAGAGGAAGGAAGAGGTACTTTTAGATTCTTCTACTACCCGCTGAGCGGCGGGTCCTTCGGGCGAGGGAAAGCTTTTTAGTAGGTCTCGCGAAAGTGAGAGAAAGCAAAGGAACCGCATAGGAATCTCATTACTCCTGCTACTTTCAACGATTGTTTTTTCGGTAATTAGGATGTTCTTCTTGCGGTCTGCTTACTGTTTCTTTGCTTTCATTAGAAAAAGAGATTAAGTGAATTTTCGATTTCTTGGAGAAGGATCCTTACCGTCTATTAGATAATTATTACACCTTTCTCCAACTGCCTTTTACCTAATTTTCTAGAGGAGTGTAACTTTTTAATTTTTCATCAATTACTGGTACAACTTTATTTTGCACTTTTAACTATTGCTAAGAGTTTTAATACGCCCACTGTAGCAATTTTTCTTTGAGACACGTCAAGCGAGACTCTTTCCTCTTTTTTGTCTAAATTGTGTACAGTCACTGTAGGTATATTTAGAACCAAGGAGAAACGTGGACAATATTGCAAAAAAAAAAAAGAAAAAAAAATGATAGATGAGGATCTGCGATATGTCGAGGGTGTACCGATAAGTTTCATGAATAATATTTTTTACTTTGTTTCAGTAAATTTAATAACGTTCTCGCACGTGAAATATATATATGAGCATTTAAATAAAGGAGTCGTTTACTTTCGCCACGATCGGCGTATAAATCTCTGCCTACATTGAGCTCTCATGAAAAGAAAAGACCGGAAAGGGATTGGGAGTGCTTACTTTAAACCGGAAGCGGATGTTTGACGGGGTCAAAAGAAAAATACTCCGCGGTCGGAAGCAACGTGACGAACCAGAAGGAGAAGGAGATCTAAGGTGGCAGAGCGGCCGGCCCGTCAAGATAAAGGACAGGCTCAACCAACAGGAGTCAAGTACAATATGTTCACGTCGATTTTACGGTGATACCGGAAAAGGGGTGAGCCTCCATCATCCTTATGGTCGGCGTAAACGGATCATGAATCGCGGCACGCGCCCACAGCCGGATAAAACCCTTCATCCGTTATCAGAGGCTCAATAAAATTCTCGCACCCTTTTTAATAGACCTCTGAACTCTTCAATCTTGTTGCTCACCGCGGAGGGGCCCCTGCGGCGCCGTATACCCGGAACTTTCATGGACTGACCGCACGAGTTGCGTCGGGCACACGAGTACTTCCGCGCATCGCTTCGCGTTACCCTTTAATTTTATTAAATTCGAATGACGTGTCTTGAGGAAGTGACCTGGTGCCTTTCAGGACGTGGCCTGATGTATCTCAGGTTAAAAGAAAATAATGTACCTCAGCGCCTATCGTAGTTTAAGAATTGGTCGTTACTTTTAATGTGTATTAATAGTGGCCTAATAACGACTGTAATTAATGTATATTAATTAGTGACCTAATAACGACTATAACTAAATTAACATGAATTGAAAGTTGATACTTACTTACAAGGAAAGGTACCCAACCCGAACTCACCGATTTTGATGATTTTTATATATGTTGTAGAACATAAAAAAATA